>JASDQU010206957.1:18502-28921 GCA_032191745.1 Picea mariana
CCCATGTTCTCCAATAACTATGATATGTGACTCTCACACCCACCCTCTTACATGAGTTTAATGATTGGGCTCTCATACACTCAAGCAGAAAATTAGAAGTTATCCCCAATGATAATGAAATTATGGAAAATGGGTACCCACAATTAATTTCCCCCTTAAACCCCTCTTAGACTCTCTCTTATCTTGTAGAAAACTCAGCACCCATATCTATCCATATTCCCTAGCAGATGGAATCACATTTTGTTTATTTAAAAACAAAAATACATTCGCATATTACATCTCTTAGCCATAACCACATTCATATCTACATTATGCATAAATTAAAATGGGGATTATAGTGAGGGTGTTACATTCCCCCTTCCCTACAATTTTGCACCATCCTCGATGCACAACACCATGGAAAATACATATACAAATTTACATCACATTAGAATATTCAGAAAAGAAAACAAAATTATGCAATTTATACCCTCCAACATCAGTCCCAACCAAAATTTCATATTTCTCTCAATCTATTGACCCAATGAAGGTCCCTCCTTATTTGTTCCCATTCCATCAGGTTTCACCATTATTTTATTAGAGATGTCATCGCAGGTGACCAGAATTCTGAGATGTGTTTATGGAACTTTAGCTGCCCAAAAAGGGAGTCTTTCATTTTCAATTTATGTTTCCTTCAAAATTGACAAAAATTTGTGGGTATTCCTCCTGCATAGCTTCTTCATTCTCCTATGTTGCATCTTCAGGACCATAGTAGGTCCATTGAACCTTTATCATCCTTGTGGCTTTATTCCTGAGTATCTTGACTTTCCGGTCCAGGATGCATATTGGTTCCACCTGGAAATCCCCTTTGTTTTCCACCTAGATCACAATTCAATCAATTATGTGGTTAGACTCATGCACATATTTATTTAATAATGATACATGAAATACATTATTTCTATGGGGAAATTCCCTCTAAACTGGGTCTAAGGAATAGACAGAGCGATAACTCCCTTAAAAGACTGACTTATCTCTAATCTACCCCAAAACAATCTAGACTAAGTGATAAGAGAAAGATAGAAGAGAAGGTTAAGAAGTGCACCTTGAATCCTTATGGTTGATGTAGACCTCTTCCACTTGGTGTTGCCTCTTAGATCATAGATCTCCTCCCAAAGCTGACCTACAAGGGATTAAGAATACAACACAACAACACATACAATCTCTAGTAATCACTTAAAATCCTAAATATAGATATAAATGATCAAATAGACAAGAACATGTACACATAAAGTTTTGGGACAAAGATAATATTTTTTATTCATATACAAGATGAAAGGTTACAACTTTTGCTTGCGAACACCGCTCTACAAACCAAGTCCAGGTTCCTTTGTCGTGGCTCCAAGTGCACCAATCCCACATAGAATTCTCACAACCAACATGCCATCAAGGGAAGAAGGAAGGGTTGCATAGGGAGAATGGCTGGAGGGGGAAGCTGAGGCTAAAACTCAGAGAAAGATGAAAAACTTGGGAAATAAGAGGGAAAGGATTTTGGTAGAGTTTTATTATTCTCTTGTTCATATATCTAAACGACTCCTCTAGACATCTTTTTATATGAGAAAAATATGGTTATTCGGTTTGGGGACGGGCTACAAGGGGTAAAATGGTTAGGAAACCCTCCATAGCCCGTAAACTCCGCCGGAATCCACACAATTTTGTATTTTTTGCAACTTTTAGATTTAAAGGCGGGCTACTTAGCATGCAACATGTGTATGTATGTGGGCTAACTAGCATGCATCACGCATGTGTATGCAAGATAATAGTGTAGAAGGACGCGTACATTATCCAAAAAATGGTTTTTTAGAAGGAAACCTCAGGAATATGTTTGACAAAGTATGCAAATGGATGTTCCAATGTCTTGGATGCATATATGTGGAATTTTTGGACTATAACAAATGCCCCCTAATGTGTGAGGTCAGAAGAGAAACCGATGGTTGAAATACATTATAACATATTTACACACTAGGAAGGCATGGATTCGAGTGAGCTCGAGATGAGTGTTCATAAGCATGTCATATGAAAAATAATGATAATCTCTCTGAGGCGGGCATACCCATGTTCGAGATAAAATAAGCATGGATGCGAATCAAGTGCACTGCAGATCCATGCCATATATATAGTAATCATGGCTACATGACTAATTTGTATGCTAATAAAAAGTGTAGCTGTGAATAATACACAGTGGATCTACATCTCAAAATCATCTGAAGAGATACATATATAATGTGATATGCATCCTCGGGAAGCATCAATGCCTGTGGTTGGAGATGATAACTTCATAGCTCAAGCAACAACTTCAAGATCTTCAAAACTCAGGTACAAGTATAATAGAAGTGAAGGACTCACTACCCTGAGGTCTTCGATAAAGCGTCATGGAAAGACTGGAAGAATTTGAACAATAGGTACCAAACTTCATTGATTCTAAATCTGAACTTGAGTGGATACTCGGGATGGCCGACTCATGAAAGTCAAGAGATCAACTGCATAATGGTTAACTTAGGTTGGAAAAACTTCCCTTGGATAAAAGAACGAAAATAATGATGAGACTTAGGCATCATATTTTTGGCATAAGTCTGTGATACAGGAGGCACCACAAACTCTCCATATGTTTGGAAGAGTAACCAAATGGAGGAGAACACAACTCTATGTAACGAGAACAACTTCCTAAGGTCATACTAGATCCCAATGCTTTCAGAACAAATGAAATGATGTTTTTTTCCCAAGGGCGACTATCTTACTGCCGATAAAAGAGAATGTATATCCCATCCCCTCTTTTTGGAATATTCGATTTTTTTTTCCTTTTCAAATTTTTAACGATCTTGAAAAAGAATAAAAAAATGATACGCTACAAAGGAGGAACGAGTGTCGCGATAAATATAACTAGTTCCAAGTGCATGGAACATACTGATGCTCGGTGAAAGGAGACATGTGCAGAAAAAGGAAACTCAGGAAAATTCCTTCAAAGGTCAAGGTGTCAGATCTCAAGGGAAAAAAATGATACAAGGCTTGCACCTAAGGAATGCTCTAAAGGTTCATTAATAACAACATGAAGTCGACATTAGGCCAAATACGCAAGGATGAGACATGTGATGTGATTATAGTATGACACAACAAGAATCCTTCCATGTGAAGTTTTACGAGCCCAAAGAAGGTAAGCTCGGTGGTTTTTCACGTTTAGAGAGTCTGAAAAACACTAAAAGAAGACCCTAGAGTGATCTCTTTTTGTAAAGTTAGTTTCCAAAGTCCGAAAAAGAATAAAATCATACCAAGGAGAACTCTTCTGGTCACTAGGGATAGAGTATTCCTTTTTCGTAATTAGTCCATTCGTTCCAGAAAAGGGTTAAAATTATACCGAAAGGACGTCTCTTCAAATCCATCTTAATGAGTGTGACAGAAACAAGATCACTTAGCTATCTTTTCAATTTTAAGGAGTCTGAAAAGAGCTTAACTATGGACTCGCCGCCTTTTTCGTAATTTATTCCCCTGAGACTGAAAAAGTATAAAACATAACTTAGGAGAACTCTCCCGATGAGATATATCTCTCGAGGCGTACCTTTTTCCTAGGTAATATATTGGCTGAAAAAGGGATAAACTTATGCCAAATAGATATTCCTTCTGAACCAATTAACGAGTGTGAAAGGAACAATGTCACTCGATGATATTTTCATATTTAGGGAGTCTTAAAAGAGCTTAACTATGGACTCCAAGGGGTTTCATTTTTCATAGATAATATCCAAGGCTCGAAAAAGAGATAAACCAAAACCAAGGAGAATGGCCCTTTTTCACTAATTTAGTCCCTCAGGACCAAAAAAGGGTTAAAATTACGCTTGAGAATACTCTCCTAGCAAACCATAGCTCCTAGGGTGTACCTTTTTTGTAAAAATATCCATCCGAGCCAAAAAAGGGGTAAGCTATTGCCAGGCAGATATGCCTTCAAATTTTAGTTTGACGAGCGTGAAGGGAAACAAGATCGCTCGGAAAGATTTTCAATTTTAGAGAGTCTAAAAAGGGTTTAAAGAAGACTCCTGAGGGGGGATTCTTTTCTTAAGTAATCTGAACAAGACCAAAAATAATAAATAAATTCTTGATAGATGTCTCTTTCAAAGTTTTAAGCAAGCTTGAAAGACAACAAACCATGCTCATAGGGAGTCCATCGGGTATAGGCCAGAAAATGATGACGAAGAATGAGGCTTCAACACACGGTCATGGAGGGACTAAAAGGACTCCCAAGCCTATGGAAAACTCACAACATGGATGCCAAAATGTAGCAAAGGATCTACCTAGGGAATCCATGTAGAGGGAGGCTCTACCACCTAATTACAACACTTCTAAAGTAGTATAGAAGGTTTCTTGTCACACTTCGGTGGGATCGATCCCATGGCAAAGTAGAAAAATTCAACAAAATGCAAGATGCAAGGTGATGAGAACCTAACCTATATGAAAGTGTTGAAAAATGCAACTTCACCATAGGATGATGTGAGTGTAACCCAACTCATAAAAACACCAAACCAAAAGAAAATTTTTATAAGAACGACCCAAAGATCCCCCAAAAAGAAACCCAAGCACCCACCAATCTAAGAATAGGGGAAAAGATGACCAAATTGGGGAAAGAATACCCAAAAAAGTCTATAAATAGGGGTAGACAACTCATTTTAACCATTGCAAATTGGAAAATAACCAAAAAGTCAAAAAGCCCTCTTCCTTAAAATGCAAATTCAAGAAGCTACAGTGGATGAAAATTCTTCAAACCTGAACCAAGTAAGAACAAATGACCTCTCTAATCATTTGCATTCATCATTTGTTGTTTATATATTTGTTTAGAGGGTGTGTGCATTAAGGAATAAGTCGGGGCTGCATGTACACAAACTATCCATGCTCATCACGCATATATACGTGGGCTGAGAAAAACTTAACACACATATATATATGATTGTCTTAAAGAAAACCCACGTACATCTCTTTAAATCTTTCAAAAATTTGAGAAAAGGAATAAACTCAAAACTTTTTATGCAACAAGATGTATGTCCATTAGCGAGAGAAAGAACATGAGGAGTTAGACATATTGGTTGAAGAGGATCCAGGGGCCATTGCCATGATAAAGCAGTGTGGGATGTGGAAGTTCTTTTTCATGAGGGCACAACCTAGGCTACTCAATAATTTGATAGAGTATTCGAACCCAAACATAGAGGCCTTCATGCTAGAGGGCCAATAATTGACTCCGACTATTGAGGATATATACTTTTTGACCGGTCTCTCTAGGAGGGGGGAACCGATTAACTTGAGGACTTTTCCTCTAGGACCACACAACATAGAGGAATACACTAGCATGTATTGCGAGGATGGAACTGAGAAGGTAGGATCTCAAGTGCCAATTGATAAGATAACAAGCCTCAACCTGTGGATAGTACTATATATGATTGGGTGGATCACAAGATCCACAACACTTTAGCAGGCCTCGCATGCACAAATGCATTGTGTAGCTTAGCGTTTACAGGCCACTGTATTTGACCGGAGCACCAAGATGCTCACATGTATAAAGAAAAAACTGACTGACTGTAGAAGAAGAACAAACAATAACTTCGGGTTTGGGACCGTGTTGTGCGCTTTCTTTTTTGAGAGAGTGCCAAGCCTTAGCCCATGAGAGACAGTACACAGACATATTGCTTCATTTCCAGAATTATGCAGATGGGTGGCTTTGTTTCCTCGATAGGGTGCAGGAAGAGTGCAAGAGGCCTTCAATGACAAGTTCTTTGACTAGTGGGCCTATCAAATTCCTGTGATCAAAGACTACCCCT
This sequence comes from Picea mariana, assembly GCA_032191745.1. Taxonomy (NCBI): domain Eukaryota; kingdom Viridiplantae; phylum Streptophyta; class Pinopsida; order Pinales; family Pinaceae; genus Picea; species Picea mariana. Next base: position 24,334 of record JASDQU010206957.1, read on the forward strand.
ATGCAGGGATAAGTTTTCTGAGGTACCCTGACATGCCTATGCCCCCTGGCGAGGAGCGTGGAGAGATAAGTACACATCATTATTTATATTTTAAAGTTATTTTATTTTTAGTTTTTAAATATTATCATTTTTATGGTAACATCAAAGTACTAAATTAGTATATGTTATATACAAACGTGGGACCAGTACGACCAGCGGACTTTGCCAGGAACATGCGTCGTCCTCGAGAGGATTCTAGACCAACACCAGGGACATGACCACCATATGGAGAGGCTAAGAGAGTATTGAGATGAGTGGAGAGGAACGTAACAAATGTCACTCATCTAGTACTGATGGTAGATATTGAGGACCTACCCCTGGCCATGCAACCGCATGTGGTAGGAGTATCAAGGACTTGGGTTCAGTTGTTCCAGAATCTTGCAAATGTCATAGTTCATTACACTAGGGCCAACAGGACTAGACCATAGTTATCACTTGAAATTTMTATGTGTCGATGGCACTCTATTTTGTACTCTCTTATGTAGTGAGGGATTAAGCCTAGTGTTGTATACTAGCTCTATTTGAGGATTTGTGGCCCACATTTTGTACTTATGACATTATTTTTTGGACACACACACACACACACACACATATRTATACATATTTTTTCCTTATGGAGTAAACATTTTTGTAGAAATGTATTTACATATGCATGTATGTGTGTGCTTTTAATTTTATGTGTGTGCAATATGCCAATCTAATACATGATTAACCAATGTATCAATTAGTTGATTAGATCTCCTAGGAACATGAATATAAGTAATATAATCAAAATAACGTTCTAAGATATGTACCCTAAGGAATCATTGGTGAAGGGTGGGATCGTAGACACGGTAGACTCAATTTAACTAAGACACGATCAGTTGAGCATCTAGATAAACCCAGAGGTGAGAAATACCATGTGACAATGCATCACGTAGTAATTCTATTACGGCGTTGTACTCAACAAAATTATTGGTTTCTTTGCTTAGACAAATACCTCCAAAAGACACCAACTGACCAAAGGGCGTGAAGATCACCCAAGCTGAAGAATCAAGCCTCCGAGTGTGTCGAATAACACCATCTATGTGTTGGAGTTACTTCACACACACCTAGGATTTCTTTTTCCTAAGGTTTTTCCTTGTTTATTAGTCATTATTCAGTTTCCTATATTTTAGGAAGAATATTCCTCTAGGGAGAATATTCTCTTCAGTTTTCACTTCAATTTGATCAGTTGAGTGGAGTCTAGCTGCTACATTGGGATTATCACCATGCAGCATTGGGATCATCACCAGCTAATGTGCATTGTCCTTGGGATCATCACCAGACTATCACATTACTCATGATTTCCTGATCTCCTCCTCACTTCACTCTCTTTTAGTCAGTTAACTAAAGAATGATAGACTAGTTAACTCAGACTAGATGGTAGTTCACTCCTGTAACTGCCTGAGAGACTAGAATAGGTGGAAGTTTACTCCTGTAACTTCTTGTGTGTGTCCATATCACTCTATACCACCACTATGGTGTTGATTATTTGGGTTAGTTGTCATTGATGTCAACCCTTGAAGAATGTCCGGTAGAAAATTTTAGTAGCACAAAGGTTTGGGTAATGGACCCAAGTTTGTTTGATGGATAATGGTATGAGTTTTGATATATTTGCAGGTAATACTATTCCATATGGATAGTACATGTCATGCCATTTCCAGTGGTATGTGGAATGTCGTATAACTCCTCACGGTTAGAGAGTTATGGCCATGTGAAGTTGGAGAACCCTCATGAGTCATCTAGAAGCCCCAAAAGGTCAAAGTAGTCAAAGTGGTTTAAGAGATTTTAGAAGGTAAATAATAAAGTGAAGTGATGAGTGTACTATAAGTCAAAGTGAATAAAAATAAATTATTTAAATAATAAATTTAATGGAGAAACTACTAAGTGGACAAGTGGTTAGAAGTGGGTTAACCCTAAAATAAGGAAAGTGGGTTAAGATGGTTAAAAGGTAAACCCTTGAGGAAGCTGTAAGTTTTAAACCTGCGAAGTAAAACAATGCATATAGATTCTTAAGCAATACATAAATTAATCAATGACTCATACATAGAGTACAAAGAGATTTTATACCGGAAACCCTCAACCGGGAAAAACTTTCTTATTTTCATTATATCGAATTTCACCATTCACCATACAATATATACAATGTTTTTAGGTATTCCGTAGATACCAAAACCCTAATCCCTTAATCCGAGATTAATTTACAAAACCGCTAAAAATAGCAAAAACCGCCCAAAAAACAAATTTCGGGGCGCTTCCTCGAACGCTGCGCGTAACCAGGGGGGGCATACCTGCCCCTCCCCTGAGACCCCCCTAGGAAAGCACCCGACGCACACGACAAATCTCTAGGTGAAGGGATTGTCAATCACAGTTTTCGTATCTGACGTGCCCACACACACACACATGCAAAGAATATAACACATACCCAACATTCTCCCACTTGTTGTTTTCTTTGCATCTAGGGGTCCAGGGGATTATATATTCAACAATCCAAGTCAACAATGCCCATTGTTACTCTACACCAGGAGAACTTTTCTGTGCTCATAGAGTTTGTCAATGAATCTACAACATTCTTCAAAGTGTCAACCTTTTCCAACAACACCTTCTTTTCCTCAACCATGTCTCTCACAAAGTGATACTGAACATCAATATGCTTTGTCTTCGAATGATAAGCTGGGTTCTTTTCCAGGAATATTGCACTATGACTGTCATAGTCTAATCTCACTGCTTGTTGTACCAACCCAATACATGAACACAATCTTTGTAACCATACTGCTTCCTTGCTTACATGAGTGGCTGCCATGTATTCAGCTTATGTAGTTGAGAGTGCCACTACAGCCTGTCTTTTGCTCATCCAACTAATTTCTCCTCCAAATAGGTTAAACACATACCCACTTGTAGATCTTCTGAGATCCAAATCTCCAGCCTAGTCTGCATCAACAAAGCCATGTATGTCCACCACTTTGTCCAATCCCGGTCTTCCTTGGTAGCACAATCCATAACTGGTGGTGCCACGAAGATACCTGAAGACCCTCTTTACTGTTGTCCAATGCTCCTTCCTTGGTTTTGACATATACCTGCTCAAAACTCCCACTACATGTGCAATTTCCAGTCTAGTACAAACCATTGCATACATCAAACTGCCAACTGCACTGACATATGGAACATGGGACATGTCCTCTTCTTCTTCCTGTGTCTTGGGACACTGATCTGTAGATAATTTTACACCTATAGGAATAGGAACCTTGACTGGTTTACTTCCATGCATATTAAACCTCTGCAATATCGTCTCAACATATTTTCTTTGATTCAACCAAAGTTTCCTGTTTGCATGATCTCTTTTAATCTCCATTCCCAGAATGAAGTTAGCAACACCGAGATCCTTCATGTCAAATTTGGAGGATAGTTGCGATTTCACCTCCTTGATAACATCCATGTTATTTCCTACCAACAACATGTCATCAACATATAACACTACATAAATGAAGTGATTACCAACCTGCTTGGAATATACATAGCGATCATCCCTGCTTCTTATAAATCCCAATCCAAGGATGTATGTGTCAAACTTTTGGTACCACATCCTAGGTGATTGCTTCAGATCGTATAGTGACTTCTTTAGCTTACAGACTAGCTCTTTCTTTCCCTTCACTACAAAGCCTTCTGGCTGCTTCATGTAGATTTCTTCTTCCAGATCCCCATGTAGGAATGTTGTCTTCACATCCATTTGTTCCGCTTCAAGATCAAAAGTAGCAGCAATAGATAAAAGAAATCTAATAGAAGTTAACTTAGCAACAGGAGAAAAAATCTCACCAAAGTCAATTCCCTCTACCCGGGAATAACCTTTTGCTACTAACCGAGCTTTGTATTTCTCCACTTTACCTTGTGCATTAAACTTCTTCTTGAACAATCATTTGCTACCAACCGATTTTCTTCCAGCTGGAAGATCAACTATATCCCATGCCTCATTCTTATCCAAGGCATCCATTTCTTCAACCATGGCCTTCTTCCAGAGTTTACTATCCTCTGAATTCACTGCTTCCCTGACAATTCTGGGATCATCATCAGTAATAGATAAAGAAAAATTGGAACGAAAATTAGGTGGACTATACCTTTCTGGTTTCCTTCTATCTCTCACTGATCTCCTCAATACTGGGGTATGAGGTTCTTCTTCTTCTTCTTCATCTTTTGCTTCCTCTGCTTCCTCTTCTTCAGATGATTCAGATTTTGCATCGTCCAACTCAAGCTCTATTTTCTCAGGTTCATCTTGCATTGGTGGGAATTCCTGTTTGGACACATCTTTTACCTCTCTGAAAACAACATCTCGACTATAAACAGTTTTCTTGGTTTCTAGGTTCCAAAGCTTATAACCTTTCACACCATCTTTATAACCAATAAAGATACACTTTTCAACTTTATTATCCAGCTTACTCCTATTTTCCTTTGGAACATGTACATAAGCATCACAACCAAACACTCTAAGATGTTGAAGAGAGGGTTTCTTTCCAGACCATACCTTGTGTGGAGT
>JASDQU010206960.1:0-12928 GCA_032191745.1 Picea mariana
CAACAATTCCTCTCTGTTCCAGCGCATTATATAGATTCACCACATGCAGAGGTTTTCCATGCGTTTCTCAACTCCAACTACAGTTTCCCCTTCTTTCATTCTTTCTTCTGCTTTTGCATGCTATCATTCTCCTTGATTTTCTGAACTGACTCTTTGCATGCCTTCTCTATGCATGCCACATCATGCAACGCTGTGTTCCTCCTGTCTTAACTGCCAGTCTAATTTTAGACTAAAAGTCTTTCTTCTTTTCTTAACTCCAACTGCAGTTTCCTTTTTCTTTTATTTGTTCTTCTGCTTTTCCCATGCCAGCGTTCTCCCTAATTTTCTGAACTGGCTCTTTACTCTGCCTCCTCTACACATGCCACCTCATNCCAGCATTCGTGTTCCAGCAGTCGTGTTCCAGCAGTCGTGTTCCAGCAGTCGTGTTCCAGCATTCGTGTTCCAGCAGTCGTGTTTCAGCATCTGTGATTTAGCATTTGTGTTTCAGCATCTACGTTTCAACATCTGAGATTCAGCATTTGTGTTTCAGCATCTGTGATTCAACACTTGTGTTTCAGCAGTTCGCATTTGTGTTGCAGCATCTGTGTTTCAGCTTCTATGTTCCTGCCTCTGATCTCCACAAACAATCGATTGCCATCAATGACAACCTTGATCATCTGCATCATCTCTGCTGTAGCCATATTTCCAACATAATTCACCCTTTCAAGGTTTCTGATGTCGAGGCCCCGAACTTTTGTCCTCCAGGATCCTGAACTCTCGAACGTCGAAATACCGATGCGACTCCTTCGGGACTTTTTCTCTGCTGTTCATGAAGGCTTAACCCCCATGCATCTCCTGTCAAATCTAACGGTTGACGGTTGTTCACTCAAGATCTGACGATTTAGATCATCTCTCCTGTGTGCTCCTCCTGCACTTCCTCCTAGACGTGGAAACCTTCAACGGTCCAGATCTCTTCGGAGCATCTGACGATATCTATTGATCTCTTCGGAGCGTCCAATGGCAGCTATTGCTCCTCCTGAGCTTTGGCACACTTTCTACCAACACTTGGAAAAATTCCAATGTTCAAAGGCCTCGACCTTTGTTCTCCTTTATCTGCGAGCTCTTCGGCTTGAGTCCTCGCCTGCATGTATAAAAATGTTGCTTCTCCCGAGCTTTAGGGAACCCCGAACCCTTCAAAGAGTTCTGTGACTTCTGAACTCCTTGCAGAGTCTTCGCACACACAGTGCTATCTCTTCTAAGATTTTCAGATACTCAGGCCTCTAAGGGATTTTATCCTTTTTCCCTTCTCCTTCAGATGGAGAACTTGGATGCCCTCCTGGATATCCTTCACTCAAGCAACCTCTTGCTGAGTGTTTCAGGGTGTTCAACAACCCTGCGAAGATCCTTCAGTGGATTCTTCTCCACATTTACAGAACTCAACAGAGTCCTCTTCCTGTGCCTGTCTGTGCACTGACTCAATGCCCTCCTGGCAGAGTTATACAAAACTCCTCAGAGCTTCTATCTTCTTCTGAACTCACAACAGAGTTCTTCTCCTATGCACTCCTTGCACTGGCTCAATGCCCACTTGGAAGAGCTTTATAGAATTCAAAGAGAGTTTCCATATGCAACTGTGATATTCTCCACATCCTTACCTCTTGAGGTGTTCAACAACCTCAAATACCTTCCGCAATTTGATGATTTCAGCTCTTGTGCCCTCGACACATCTTTGTCTAAATCCGATGAGTTCAGAAGTGCATCGGTGTGCACGGCCTACAGAACCCGCAGTGTTCTGTCACACCCTCCTAGTGTGAAGCCTCAAATACCTTCAATAACCTAAAATAAAATAACTCCTGCAAACTCCTAAACATAAATTCACAGCATATGAAGAACACATCCAAACATTCATTCAACATAGGAAATATGTAGAAAAAATTGTTGTTTGTATTAAATGGAAAATGCATGTTTTTACAAGGTATTCCTAAGCGTGAACTATAACAAGGTTTTGGCTCTTCTCAACTCTCTCTCCCTTCTACACTTCTACCACTACTCTCTTAATACAAATAATATCTCTTGATATTTTACATGAGGGGGCTCTTCGAGCTCTTCCCTCCAATCTCACCTACCTTATTCAATTACATTGAATGGGCTGTCTAGTCCACAATCTAGATCTAGACCTCAACCTTACAAACATTGAAGGCCTACCTAATTCTACGCCTGTGTAAAGCATGGCCTCACAGCTCAACAGCCTAAAACATTTAATTACATTCATTCAAATTCAATTTGAAAAGGAGGGTTGCGCCTCTCTTCAGCACGCGATTTGAAATGACTGACGTTGTTGGCTGGATGGCTGGATGAAGTGGAGAGATTCTCCTACATCATACTCCTCAGCTGCAAAATTCATGAGCTCCTGCTCATGAGCTTCCACTCTCAGTTTTGTAAATCCTCCTGGATCCCAAACAAATTTCTGGAGCTATTCATCTGCTCCATCTCCCTGCTACGACTTCTTCTGTTGCGCTGTTGTTGCTGCTACTTTTCTTCCCAGCTTCTCCTTGCTGGCAGTCTCTGCTGACCCTAACATCAGCTCCTTGATCTCCTTGATCACTTCATCCAACTTCTCTAGTGGCTGGCCCTATTCATGCAGTCTCCTCAGCTGCATTTTCTTTCTGCAGATGAGCAGATCATCATGATCTGCCATGCCATCTCCTTCATCTGCTTCCAACCTCACTTGTTGGATGTCCATGCCCTGCAATATAACCCTTCTCTCCAGGGCTTCAATCTGTTCATACAGATCAACAAAACTAATGCTGTCTGCCTCTTCTTCTTCTCCCTCTACAAGCTCCAAAGTTGCAGTCTTTTCAGGTTCCTGGCTGAAAGTATTGAGCCACTCCTCATGATGCTCATCTTCCTCTATTTGGGCAGCTTCTAATGTCTGCTCCAATTCTTCTTCCCTGACATTCATAGCTAGCTGTCTTTCTCCTACTATTGCTACTTCAACTGCAACATAGATCTCTGCCTCCTCTGGGCTAAGTGGTAGGAATATTTCAATTCCCCCAATCATTAGAAGATTTCTCCAATCTTCCTTCTCTGTCAGTTGCTTGGGCTGATTCAAACTCTTCTCTGAGATCACCTGCTCTGTCAGCTCCTTGGGATGATTCAAAATCACCTATAAGTTCATGAAACCTTCAAACAGTCCCATTTCTGTTCCCATGCCCACCTGGAAATTTGGAAACTTTCTGTTGCCCTCCTAGCAGTCCATGAGATCCTGCAGTAATCTCATCTTATTGCCCTCCTGGCAATGTGAAATTTCCTGGCTGTCCTCATGACAGTCTATGATATCCCGCAGTGACCTCAACTCTTTTCCCTCCTGGAAATTGGGAATTTCTGAGTTGTCGTCATGACACTCCTTGAGATCTTAAGCCGATCCCATTTCATCCTCAACATCACTGATATTTCTCCCAGTCTCTGGTTCACATATCTGAACCACTTCTTCTGGTCCATTGAGGTTTTCAGCATGCCTTGACCACCTTCTCAACAGCCTATGCTATATTCTAGCCATCAACTTCTTGACTGGCCATTTTTCCTTCACCTTCCTCATGGGCCATTCATATACCCATCTTGACTTGGCATTCTACTGCATCCGTAATGCAAGCTTTTCTATCTCTTCCCTTATATCAGCGAGCTCTTCTTCTATTTCCACTTTGCTCATCATCTCTGGGTCTTTCCTTCCAGCATATCTATGGCCTTCAATAGCCATTCCTCTCTATCTACCCTTCTGGCAAACCTGCTACTATGACTCTGTATCCTCGAGTGTCTACAGCCTCATTTCCACAGTCTTCCTGACTATCTCCTTGATTGTTGCCTACCTGCAAACAATCATCATAGAGTCTCTAGTGCTCTGTCTTCCTTTTCCTCACTTCACCTAAAATATACAAATGAAATCCAGCTCTGATACCACTTGACGCAGACACCACCTCTGCCTCGACAAAGTCACTACGCGACCTCCCAGTCTTTAGGATCATTCAATCTATTTTATGAGCCGAAGAGGCTCTTTTTGAATCCCTACTGGAATCTCCAGTTATTGATCCACATGTCCTTTTCAGAATCTCCCCTATGCTAACAACACTAGGCATGAGCTCTTCTTTTCCCCAAGCGACCACAGTGCTATGACCAAGGGCCTATTCTTCAGGTGCTTGTCACAACTCACAATCTAGGGAGTTTGTGAGTCAAAACTCTCAACTCCTCCTTTCCAAATTCATGATACCCAAAATGTTGATACAGGTATGGCTCCTCCTTGTCAGTGCCCTCTTCGCGTGACCAACGACTAGGCTAAATGCTAGCTCCCATCGCAACTTTGCAACTTCGCAAGTCGAAGGGTTGAGCTCTCATGCTCTTATCCCACAAATCCCCGAGATGCGAGAATTCAATGGAGTGTTGACTCCTTTCTCCAGGTGACGCGTGTTCGCTTGTCAATTACACGGGCCCCACCTTGTGGTTTTTCTACGTGTCCACACTCGTTCCTCGGCTCTTGGAACTTCATGACTTCTGCAGTTGAGACGAGGTCCTCTCAGCCTACGAACCTTCAAATGTGCGATACACGTGAAGACGCTCTGATCCAACGGTCCTCCAAGACATGGATCCTACGACTGTCTCCACTCCTCGCGACTTCTCCACTCCTGGGCTCTCACCTTGCGAACCTCCGAGTTCGCGAGATCCCTCAATCTCTGCCACTTGTCCTCCTCAGATAGACAGTCCTGATCCCTTCGCGGCTTCGCCACTCACGAAGTCCAGAGACTTCCTTCTCTAACCCATGGTGTCTGAATCCCCGAAACGGATGATCTCGTGACACACATTCTCCCACAGACGGACAACTCAGATCTAATTCTCCCTTTTGGGGTTTCTGATGTCGAGGGCCCAGACTTTCATCCTCTAGGCTCTCGAACTCCCTAATGTCAAAATATTGATGTGACTCCTTCAGGACTTTTGCTATGCTATTCACGAAGGTTTAACCCTTGTGCATCTCCTATCAGATCTAACGGCTGATGGTTGTTCGCTCGAGATCTAACGGTTCATATCATCTCTCCTGTGCGCTCCTCCTGCACTACCTCCTGGACATGAAAACCTTCAACAGTCTAGATCTCTTCAGAGCATCCGACGACAACTATTGATTTCTTCGGAGCATCCAACGATAGCTATTGATCTCTTTGGAGCATCCGACGACAGCTATTGCTCCTCCTGAGCTTTTACACACTTTCTGTCAACACTTGGAAAAATTCCAATGTTCAAAGGCCTAGACCTTTGTTCTCCTTTACCTACGAGCTCCTCGACTTGAGTCCTCTCCTGCGCATATAAAAACGCTGCTTCTCCCGAGCTTTAGGGAACCCCGAACCCTTCAAAGAGTTCTGTGACTTCTTCACTCATTGCAGAGTCTTCGCACACATAGTGATATCTCTTCTAATATTTTCAGATACTCAGGCCTCTAAGGGATTTTATCCTTTTTCCCTTCTCCTTCAGATGGAGAACTTGGATGCCCTCCTGGCTATCCTTCACTCAAGCAACCTCTTGCTGAGTGTTTCAGGGTGTTCAACAACCTTGTGAAGATCCTTCAGTGGATTCTTCTACATAGTTACAGAACTCAACAGAGTTCTCTTCTTGTGCCTATCTGCACACTGAGTTAATGCCCTCCTAGCAAAGTTATATAGAACTACTCAGAGCTTATTTCTTCTTCTGAACTCACAACATAGTTCTTCTCCTGTGCACTCCCTGCACTGGCTCAATTCCCACTTGGAAGAGATTTACAGAACTCAAAGAGAGTTGTGGTCTGCAACTCTGTTCTTCTCCACAACCTTGCCTCCTGAGGTGTTCAACAACCTCAAAGACCTTCCTCAAGTTGATGATTTCATCTCTTGTGCCCTCGACATGTCTTTGTATAAATCTGCAGAGTTCAGAAGTGCATCTGTGTGCATGGCCTACAAAACCCGCAGTGTTCTATCACACCCTCTTGGTGTGAAGCCTCAAAGACCTTCAACAACCTGAAATCAAATAACTCCTACAAATTCCTAAACATACATTCACAGCATATGAAGAACACATCCAGACATTCATTCAACACAGGAAATATGCAGGAAAAACTATTGTTTGTATTAAATGGCAAATGCCTGTTTTTACAAAGTATTCCTGAGCGCGAACTGTAACAAGGTTTCATCTCTTCTCAACTCTCTCTCCCTTCTACGCTGCTACCACTACTCTCTTAATACAAAGAAGATCTCTCAATATTTTACATGAGGGGGCTCTTCGAGCTCTTCTCTCCAATGTCACCTACCCTATTCAATTACATTGAATGGGTTGTCTAGTCCACAATCCGGATCTAGATCTCAGCCTTACAAACATTTAAGACCTACCTACTTATACACCTGTGCAAAGCATGACCTCATGGCTCAACAACCTAAAACATTTAATTACATTCATTCAAATTCAATATGAAAATGAGGACTGCACCTCTCTTCAGCACGCGATTTGAAATTGCTGATGTGGCTGGATGACGTGGAGAGATGATTCTGCATCATACTCCTCAACTTCAAAATTCATGAGCTCTTAATCATGAGCTTCCACTCTCAGCTGTGGAAATCCTCCTGGATCGCAAACAAATTTCTGGAGCTGTTCATCTGCTCCATCTCCCTGCTGTTGCTTCTTCTACTGCGTAGCTGTTGTTGCTGATTTTCTACCCAAATTCTCCTTGCTGGCAGTCTTTGTTGACCCTAACATCAACTCCCTGATCTCCTTGATCACTTCGTTTAGATACTCCAGTGGATGGACCTGTTCATGCAGTCTCCTCAGCTGCATTTTCTTTCTACAGATGGGCAGATTATCATGATTTCCCATGCCATCTCCTTCATTTGCTTCCAACCTCACGTTTTGGATGTGCATGCCCTGCACTATCACCCTTCTCTCCAGGGCTTCAATCTGTTCATACAGATCAACAAAACTAATGTTGTCTGCCTCTTCTTCTTCTCCCTCTTGAAGCTCCAATGTTGCAGTCTTTTCAACTTCCTGGCTGAAAATATTGAGCCACTCCTCATAATTCTCATCTTCCTCTGTTTGGGCAGCTTCTAATGTCTGCTTCAATTCTTCTTCCCTGACAGTCACAACTGGTTGTCTTTCTCCTACTATTGTTGCTTCATCTGCAACACAGATCTCTGCCTCCTCTGGGCTAAGTGGTAGGAATATTTCAATTCCCCCAATCATTAGAAGATTTCTCCAATCTTCCTTCTCTGTCAGCTGCTCGGGCTGATTTAAACTCTTCTCTAAGCTCACCTGCTCTGTAATCTCCTTGGGATGATTCAAACTCACCTCTGAGTTCATGAGACCTTCAAACAGTCCCATTTCTGTTCCCATGCCCACCTAGAAATTTGGAAACTTTCTGCTGCCCTCCTGGCAGTCCATGAGATCCCACAGTAATCTCATCTTATTTCCCACCTGGCAACGTGAAATTCCCTAGCTGTCCTCATGACAGTCTATGAGATCTCGTAGTGACCTCAACTCTTTGCCCTTCTGGCAATTGGGAATTTCTGGGCTGTCCTCATGATAGTCCTTGAGATCTTCAGCTGATCCCATTTCATCCTTAGCATCACCGAGAATTCTCCCAGTCTTTGGTTCACATATTTGAACCACTTCCTCTGGTCCATTGAGGTTTTTAGCATGCCTCAACCACCTTCTCAATAGCCTATGTTTCCTTCTAGCCATCAACTCCTTAACTGGCCATTTTTCCGTCGCCTTCCTCATGGGCCATTCATATACCGATCTTGACTTGGCGTTCTGCTGCATCCGCAATGCAAGCTTTTCTATCTCCGCCCTTATATCAACGAGATCTTCATCTATTTCTTCTTTGCTCATCAGCTCCAGATCTTTCCTTCCAGCATATCTACGACCTTCAATAGCCATCTTGATGTTTATCTGCCCTCCTGGAAAACCTACTGCTGTCACTCTGTAACCCCGAGTGTCTCCAGCCTCTTTTCCACAGTCTTCCTGACTGTCTCCTTGATTGTTGCCTACCTGCAAATAGTCATCACAGAGTCTCCAATGCTCTGTCTTCCTTCTCCTCACTTCACCTGAAATATACAGATGAAATCCTTCTTTGATACCACTTGACACAGATGCTACCTCTGCCTTGACAGAGTCGCTGCACGACCTCCTGATCTTAAGGATCGTTCAATTTATTTTATGAGTTGAAGTGACTCTTCTTGACTCTTTGTTGGAATATCCAATTATCAATCCACAGGTCCTTTTCGGAAGCTCCCCTCTGTGAAAAGCACTAGGTGTGAGCTCCTCTTTTCCCCAAGCGACCACAGTGCTATGAACAAGGGCCTATTCTCCAGGCACTTGTCGCAACTCACAATATTGGGATTTCACGAGTCAAAACTCTCAACTTCTCCTTTCCAAATTCACGATATCCAAAATGCTGATATGGGTATGGCTCCTCCTTGTCAGCGCCCTCTATGCATGACCAATGGCTAGGCTAAATGCTAACTCCTGTCGCAACTTCGTGACTTCGCAAGTCAAAGGGTTGAGCTCTCATGCTATTATCCCGTGAATCCCCAGGATGCGAGAAGTCAACAGAGTGTTGACTCCATTCTCTAGGTGACGCGTGTCCACCTGTCAATTACATGGCCCCCACATTGTTGTTCTGCCACGTGTCCACACTCGTGCCTCGGCTCTTATCACTTCAGGAATTTTGCAGTCGAGACGAGGTCCTCTCAACCTCCGAACCTCCGAATGCATGATATGCATGTTGAGGCTCTGATCCAACGGTCCTCCACAACCCGTATCCTACGATTGTCTCCGCTCCTTGTGACTTTTCCACTCGCGACTTGGAGCACCCAACTCCTGGGCTCTCACCTTCTAAACCTCCAAGTTTGCGAGATCCCTCAATCTCAGCTACCTATCCTCCTCTGACGTATGGTCCTGATCCCTTATTGATTTTGCCACTCGTGAAGTCTAGAGACTTCCTTCTCTAATCCCCGGTGTCCAAATCCCCAAAATAGATGATCTCGCGACACACGTTCTCCCGCAGACAGAAAACTCAGATCTAATTCTCCCTTTCGGGGTTTCTGATGTCGAAGGCCCGAACTTTCATCCTCTAGGCTCTTGAACTCCCGAGCGTCGAAATCCCAATGCGACACCTTCGAGACTTTTGCTCTGTTGTTCACGAAGGTTTAACCCCCGTGCATCTCCTGTACGATCTAACGACTGACGATTGTTCGCTCGAGATCTGATGGTTCAGATAATCTCTCCCTTACACTCCTCCTGCACTGCCTCTTGGATGTGAAAACCTTTAACGGTCGAGATCTCTTCGGAGCATCCAACAACACTTATTGATCTCTTCGGAGCATCTGACAGCAGCTATTGCTCCTCCTGAGCTTTGGCGCACTTTCTGCCAACACTTGGAAAAATTTCAATGTTCAAAGGCCTCGACCTTTGTTCTCCTTTACCTGCAAGATCTTTGACTTGAGTCCTCACCTACGCATATAAAAACGCTGCTTCTCCCGAGCTTTAGGGAACCTCGAACCCTTCAAAGATTTCTGTGACTTATGCACTCCTTGCAGAGTCTTCGCACACATAGTGCTTTCTCTTCTGATCTTTTCAGATACTCAGGACTCTAAGGGATTTTATCCTTTTTCCCTTCTCCTTTAGATGGAGAACTTTGATACCCTCTTGGCTATCCTTCACTCAAGCAACTTCTTGCTGAGTGTTTCAGGGTGTTCAACAACCCTGCGAAGATCTTTCAGTGGATTCTTCTCCACATTTACAGAACTCAACAGATTCCTCTTCCTGTGCCTGTCTGTGCACTGATTCAATGCCCTCCTGAAAGAGTTATACAAAACTACTCAAAGCTTATGTCTTCTTTTGAACTCACAATAGAGTTCTTCTCCTGTGCACTCCTTGCACTGGCTCAATGCCCACTTGGCAGAGCTTTACAGAACTCAAAGAGAGTTTCTGTTTGCAACTGTGTTCTTCTCCACATCCTTGCCTCCTAAGGTGTTCAGTAACCTCAAAGACCTTCCTCGAGTTGATGATTTCAACTCTTGTGCCCTCGCCATGTCTTTGTCTGAATCCACAAAGTTCAGAAGTGCATCTGTGTGCACGGCCTACAGAACCCGCAGTGTTCTATGACACCCTCCTGGTGTGAAGCTTCAAAGACCTTAAAGAACCTGAAATCAAATAACTCCTGCAAATGCCTAAACATACATTCACAGCATATGAATAACACATCCAGACATTCATTCAACATAGGAAATATGCAGGAAAAATTGTTGTTTGTATTAAATGGCAAATGCCTGTTTTTACAAGGTATTCCTGAGTGTGAACTATAACAAGGTTTCAACTCTTCCCAACTCTCTCTCCCTTCCACACTGCTACCACTACTCTCTTAATACAAAGAAGATCTCCTGATCTTTTAAATGAGGGGGCTCTTTGAGCTCTTCCCTCCAATCTCACCTACCCTATTCAATTACATTGAATGGGTTGTCTAGTCCAAAATCCGGATCTAGATATTAACCTTACAAATATTTAAGGCCTACCTACTTCTACGCCTGTGCAAAGCACGGCCTCACAGCTCAACAACCTAAAAAATTTAATTACATTCATTCAAATTCAATTTGAAAATGAGGGTTGCACCTCTCTTCAACACGTGATTTGAAACCGCTGACGTGGCTGGTTGGCTGACATGGAGAGATGCTTCTGCATCATACTCCTCAACTGAAAAATTCATGAGCTCTTGCTCATGAGCTTCCACTCTCATCTGTGGAAATCCTCTTGGATCCCAAACAAATTTCTGGAGCTGTTTATCTGCTCCATCTCCCTGCCGCAGCTTCTTCTGCGGTGCTGCTGTTGCTACTGCTTTTCTACCCAGCTTCTCCTTGCTGGTAGTCTCTGCTGACCCTAAAAACAGCTCCCTGATCTCCTTGATCACTTCATTTAGCTGCTCCATTGGCTGGCCCTATTCATGCAGTCTCATCAGCTGCATTTTCTTTCTGCAGATGGGCAGATCATTATGATCTCCCATGCCATCTCCTTCATCTGCTTCCAACCTCACTTGTTGGATGTGCATGCCCTGCACTATCACCCTTCTCTCCAGGGATTTGATCTGTTCATACAGATCAACAAAACTAATGTTGTCTACCTCTTCCTCTTCTCCCTCTGCAAGCTCCAACGTTGTAGTCTTTTCAGCTTCCTGGCTGAAAGTATTGAGCCACTCTTCAGAATGCTCATGTTCCTCTATTTGGGTAGCTTCTACTGTTTGCTCCAATTCTTCTTCCCTGACAGTCACAACTAGTTGTCTTTCTCCTACTGTTGCTGCTTCATTTGCAACACAGATATCTGCCTCCTCTGGGCTAAGTGGTAGGAATATTTCAATTCCCCCAATCATTAGAAGATTTCTCCAATCTTCCTTCTCTGTCAGCTGCTTGGGCTGATTCAAACTCTTCTCTGAGCTCACCTGCTCTATAAGCTCCTTGGGATGATTCAAAATCACCTCTGAGTTCATGAGACCTTCAAACAGTCCCATTTCTGTTCCCATGCCCACCTGGAAATTTGGAAACTTTCTGCTACCCTCCTCGTTGTCCATGAGATCCCGCAGTAATCTCATCTTATTTCCCTCCTGGCAATGTGAAATTCCCTGGCTATCCTCATGACAGTCTATGAGATCTCGTAGTGACCTCAACTATTTTCCCTCCTGACAATTGGGAATTTCTGGGCTGTCCTCATGACAGTCCTTAAGATCTTCAGCCGATCCCATTTCATCCTCAGCATCACTGAGATTTCTCCCAGTCTCTGGTTCACATATCTGAACCACTTCCTCTAGTCCATTGAGGTTTTCAGCATGCCTCAACCACCTTCTCAACAACCTACATTGTCTTCTAGCCATCAACTCCTTGACTGGCCATTTTTCCTTCACCTTCCTGATGGGCCATTCATATACCCATCTTGACTTGGCATTCTACTGCATCCACAATGCAAGCTTTTCTATCTTCGCCCTTATATCAGCGACCTCTTCATCTATTTCCACTTTGCTCATCAGCTTTGGGTCTTTCCTTCCAGCATATCTATGGCCTTCAATATCCATCTTGCTATCTATCTGCCCTCTGGCAAACCTGCTGCTGTCACTATGTAACCCTGAGTGTCTCTAGCCTCTTTTCCACAGTCTTCTTGACTGTCTCCTTGATTTTTGCCTACCTGCAAACAATCATCACAGAGTCTCCAGCGCTATGTCTTCCTTCTCCTCGCTTCACCTGAAATATATAGATGAAATCCTGCTCTAATACCACTTGATGCAGATGCCACCTCTGCCTCGATAAATTCGTTGCGCAACCTCCAGGTATTAAGGATCGTTCAATCTATTTTATGATTTGAAGAGACTCTTTTTGACTCCCTGCTAGAATCTCCAGTTATTAATCCATAGGTCCTTTTCGAAAGCTCCCCTGTGCGAACAGCACTAGGCATGATCTCCACTTTTCCCCAAGCAACCACGATGCTATGACCAAGGGCCTATTCTCCAAGCGCTTGTCGCAACTCACAATCTCGCGAGTCAAAACTATCAAGTCCTCCTTTCCAAATTTACGATACCCGAAATGCCGATATGGGTAGGGCTCCTCCTTGTTAGTGCCCTCTACACATGACCAACGGCTAGGATAAATGCTAGCTCCTGTCACAACTTTGCGACTTTGCAAGTCGAAGGGTTGAGCTCTCATGATCTTATCCCACGAATCCCTGAGATGCGAGAAGTCAATGAAGTGTTGACTCCTTTCTCCAGGTGATGCCTGTCCACCTGTCAATTATGCGGACCCCACCTTGTGGTTCTGCCATGTGTCCACACTCGTGCCTTGGCTCTTGGCACTTCAAGACTTCTACAGTCGAGATGAGGTCCTCTCAACCTCCGAACCTCTGAATGCATGAT
>JASDQU010206960.1:13368-25071 GCA_032191745.1 Picea mariana
TTTGCTCGAGATCTGATGGTTTAGATCATCTCTCCTAGGCACTCCTCTTGCACCACCTCCTAGATGTGGAAACCTTCAACGATCCAGATCTCTTCGAAGCATATGACTGCAGCTATTGATCTTTTTGGAGAATCTGACGGCAGTTATTTCTCCTCCTAAGATTTGGCGCACTTTCTTACAACACTTGGAAAAATTCCAATGTTCAAAGGCCTCGACCTTTGTTCTCCTTTACCTGCGAGCTCTTCGACTTGAGTCCTCTCTTGCGCGTATAAAAATGCTGCTTCTCACAAGCTTTAGGGAACCTTGAACCCTTCAAAGATTTTTGTGACTTCTGCACTCCTTGCAGAGTCTTTGCACACACAGTGCTATCTCTTCTGAGATTTTCAGATACTCAAGCCTCTAAGGGATTTTATCCTTTTTCCCTTCTCCTTCAGATGGAGAACTTGGATGCCCTCCTTGCTATCCTTCACTCAAGAAACCTCTTGCTGAGTGTTTCAGGGTGTTCAAAAACCCTGCAAAAATCCTTCAGTGGATTCTTCTCCACATTTACAGAACTCAACAGAGTCCTCTTCCTATGCCTGTCTGCGCACTGACTCAATGCCCTCCTGGAAGATTTATATAGAACTACTCAAAGCTTCTGTCTTCTTCTGAACTCACAACATAGTTCTTCTCCTGTGCACTCCTTGCACTGGCTCAATGCCCACTTGACATAGCTTTACAGAACTCAAAGAGAGTTTCTATCTGCAACTGTGTTCTTCTCCACAACCTTACCTCCTAAGGTGTTCAACAACCTCAAAGACCTTCCCCGAGTTGATGATTTCAGCTCTTGTACCCTTGACACATCTTTGTCTGAATCCATAGAGTTCAGAAGTGCATCCGTGTGCAAGGCCTACAGAACTCGCAGTGTTCTGTCACACCCTCCTGGTGTGAAGCCTCAAAGACCTTCAACAACTTGAAATCAAATAACTCCTACAAATGCCTAAATATACATTCACAACATATGAATAACACATCCAGACATTCATTCAACACAGAAAATATGCAGGAAAAACTGTTGTTTGTATTAAATGGAAAATGCCTGTTTTTACAAGGTATTCCTGAGCACGAACCGTAACAAGGTTTCAGCTCTTCTCAACTCTCTCTCCCTTCTACGCTGCTATCACTACTTTGTTAATACAAAGAAGATCTCCCTCCAATCTCACCTACCCTATTCAATTACATTGAATGGGCTGTCTAGTCCACAATCCAGATCTAGATCTCAGCCTTACAAACATTTAAGGCCTACCTACTTCTACGCTTGTGCAAAGCATGGCCTCATGGCTCAACAGCCTAAAACATTTAATTACATTCATTCAAATTCAATTTGAAAATGAGGGTTGCGCCTCTCTTCAGCACGTGATTTGAAACCGCTGACGTGGCTGGCTGGCTGGCTAGCTGACGTGGAGAGATGGTCCTGCATCATGACACATGACAATTATTAAATGAAGAAGAAACAATGAGACAAATAAATTAGAACCAAGGTGCCAAGCACAAGAAAGGCCCCATGAGCATCCATTCAAGTAAAACTTGGGGGGCTTCACTACTGCTTAAATCCTTCCTTTTAGGACTTATAACATTATCCCAACGCAACAAACATTGCATCTCTAACCTAATCAATGAATCAACTCATCGTCAAGTACAGGTGAGGGTGATAAGGTGCCTCTCTAAAACCTTAATCATTAAAAAAGGGGCGGGCAACAAGGAAACTATTGAAACACATAACACCATAGTAAGAAGAGAAAATAAGATCATTAACAAAAGGATTAGCCACATAACTGGATGTGTAACAAATGCTGAACCAATCCCAATCCCATCATTATGTTATGATTAAATTTATCTAGAACAAACATTCAACTACTAGTTAAAGTTCTTAGTCAAAGCGATAAAGGATTTAAGCCAAACTGTGATTTAAAAGAATTCATTAAAATTTGTTTTCCAATCCAATTACCTCTAAACCATAAAGGCATGAATCTAGGATATAAAAAGTAGAGTGGAAAACTACTAAGAGACTTATTTGGCATTAAAAACTCTTCAGCACAAGGCAAAGGGAAAGCCAACAACATTTAAGTACACGAATGGAAGAGTCGGAAGAAAATAAATATCTTCAGTGCAAGAGACGAAATTGAATGGTAGAAGTGGTTGCTTGTTTTAATGCTCTTAAAATATAACCCATGCATGACAAGCTACAATGTAGGTCACCTCCTAAAATCCTTCAAAGAATAACTAGTGGTGCAACGTTGAGCACGCCTCCTAGAATTCATGAGTGGATGGAAACATACATGGTTCGATACTCTCCAACAACGATAGGGATGGGTAAATCTACGCGATGAACACCCAAACACTCTCTCTGAGGGGAGGGATTCGGATTCTAGGTCAACTCAGGAGGAACCAGATGGGAGAAACCTGTTCTAGTGTAGTCATATAAAATCCATTTCAAGGGGGGTGAGTTCAGGCATGTTAAGGGAAGGAAATACCAAGAATCAATGCAACATTGTGCTTGCATTTTCTGTCATATGAGGGAAAGGATTGCTTCCTAGACAATTTGGGATTTGTGTAGTGGAGAAGAGAAACGATGGCACCTGAGCCAATCATTTTTTATTAGGGAAGGGAATAAAATAGAAGGATCTGCCTCAAAGTGAAGGGAAGAGAGCTCGAGTCAGGCTTCTATCTCATGACTTAAGGTTGGCCAACTCTGAACACTCTGGTCTGACTCAAGGATCGATTTAAAAATGACCACTAGTTTGAATCCGTGAGAAGGATTCAGTACTTGGGAACCAAATTTATCCAAGTAGGTTAATCAAGGGTCTCATAGGAAATGGTCAACATGTTCGCCCATCAAGCAGGTAATCTGAATGCACGTCGAATGGCCAGGGTTTGGAGGAAAATGATCAGTC
Organism: Picea mariana; assembly: GCA_032191745.1. Lineage (NCBI taxonomy): Eukaryota > Viridiplantae > Streptophyta > Pinopsida > Pinales > Pinaceae > Picea > Picea mariana. The sequence continues at coordinate 16,302 of JASDQU010206960.1, forward strand.
CTCATTCCAACCAGCCCTCAAACTCTAAAACCAGTTAACAGACTAAGAAAAGAAGGGACCCTCATAAAAAAACAACTATACACCTACTACACTAGACATAACTGAATTAAAGGACTTACTATATTGATTAAATGTTTCTCATTAATAAGGGAAATGGTTAGAAGTAAGTTGTCATAGATCATGAAACTACATGCCCGAGAAACTGAGGCAAGAAATGTTCAACCTCTCCATTACTTTCTTTCATTCCATTTAATACAATCAACAATATTCCAAATAATAACCATCATCAGAGCTAAAGCCTAGATGTCAATATAAGGTGCATACAGAGAAATTTATTCCAATACAATTTAATATCTATTTTTTGATAATAATTCAAGGAGAAATGCAAGTTTAATTCCATTACAACTTAATCCTTTCCTAATTTACAAATCTAAAAATAATACCGTAACTGAAGGCAAGAAGGTCGAAATAGTTTTCCTACACTTGCGCTTTGTCTAGCTCCTCCCTTGCTAACCGTGAAGACTTCACCAGTACCTCCCAACCAACGCTCAAGGTACTCTTATTCCCTCTTAGCCCCCCAAGCCGAAAAGGGTCCACGCATGAACACAACCAGAAAAATCTAGCTCCCAACTCGCCTCGCAATGTCGAGCTACCACTCTCCCTGAGTTGGGTATCCCAACTCCCACAAGAAAATCCAGTCAAAGAAATTTCGACAACATAAATTTACAAATTCCTTTCGTGCCCCCATTCCTCTTCTCAATCATTACTTTTATAGAGTTTTTCATAGTGACCACTTGCCATTTGCATGTTTAATTCATTTATTAAAAAATTAATTAGGATATACATTCCCCATACACTTGTCACCCGATCCTTTAGTTGCATCAAAAATTCACTTATTTAATTTAATTAAATGTCAAATTCACTCACATATCCTAAAAGCACTCCTTAAATCCCTCCTAGTTGTATTTTATTCCTTTATTCCCAATTTATGATTGACACCTTTCTAAATCTGTGTTGAGTTAAACATGGAATTCTTCTCTAGTTAACCTAGACTTTAGATTCCTTTCTATGCTTACACATACCTTTTCATGTTTATTTCCATTCTTATCTTAATTTTAAATTTAGTATTTTTTGCACATAATCATATAATTACTCATTAAATAAAATGTTTCTCTCTTAATTCTTAACTTGATTTTTCTTCATTCCCCCTTCATTAATTTATTATTTAGTTTTTAGTCTTCTTACCCTATTTAGACCTACACTTAATTTTTAAACTAGGCTTAGAAATTTTAAGGGGATTTTATAATTAATAAAAATTAATGATTTAATAATTGTTTAAGTCCAACCATGTCAAAAAAATTATTGTTTTCTAGGAACCTGGGTTCACTGACTCACCTTTATTAAAAAAAATCGTGATGTTCCCTTCAAGACGCACTTCGTGCTCCAAGGGTGCCACTCGCCTTTATTCAAGTTATATTTATGTGATGTGCCCTTCAAGATGCACTACGTGCTCCAAGGGTTCCACTCGCCTTTGTTCAATTTTTATTTATGCGACGTGCCCTTCAAAGCGCACTATGTGCTCCAAGGGTGCCACTCGCATTTGACTGATTTTGGTAGTTGTCCAACCCTTGGAGTTAATAATAAATCAAGAAACCTTGTGAGAGACTAAGGGCCTCTAAGGAATAAGGACCCTTCCTTATTGAACGCCCCTTAGAATCTTTGTGAGAGACTGTCTTAGTCTTCCCTCATGACTTCATGGATCTCTTGAACTAGGTAATCATTAACCTACAATTCGAGCCATGACGAGAGTGCTAGTAGGTTGTGGGAGGGATGCTACCACACTTCTCCCTCAATATCTGGTTGTTGTGTGTGGCCCTTTTACTCCTTATGTGAGTCTGATTAACACGCAATCGTTAGCCTGCATCCATCAACAAAACACTCTCAATGATCCATAAACAACATCATAATATACCTGATCATATGTCACATATGCATAAATAGAAATACCAACCCATATACAGTCCACTCCCTGACACGATCTAGAGTCCCAGGGAGGTCCCTTGATGCCATCGACATCCTCAATCTGTCAAGTATCTTGTACACTTAGGAGAAACCCACCAATAGCACTTGTCTATACATAGATATCAAATAACATAACATCAAAATCCAACAACATCGTAATCTAAATCCATAAGTGAAACAAACAACCATATGCAAAATCGTATCACTTGCACGCAAGTGTCCTCAAGGAGTAAGTCAAATCATATGCGTGCAAGAGTGAGATGTTACATACACCCCCTCTTGGTTTAAACTTCGTCCTGAAGTTTCACAGTGTATGTACAATAAATAACGTATCTGACAAGATCTAAATGTCTAACTATAAAAAAAAAAATGGAAACTGTTGGTGCATATCATATGTGTCCTCCCAGGTATCCGAGTGTGGACTATAAATGTCCCACTGGACCTTGACCTAATCAATTATTTGCCACCATAGTTGTAGAATGCGATGGTCCAGAATGTGGATTGGCTCTTCCGTGATCTCACCTTTGTTCGACACCTGCAAGGAACTCATGTCAATGCATGTGTAGGATCACTAACATAATGTCGCAAAACAGATATAGATAAACATCATGCATATGCCTCCAAGAATGAGGCAAGGCCAGTGGATAGGCCATGGGTTCCTTTCTTGCACAACTTCGAAATGTCCTGCTACCTAGAAGAGGGTTTAACATTCCTTTTGAACTTAATCGAACTCTAGTTGTGTTTCACCTGCAAGAAAACTCGGTCGCCACTTCATAGTCATGGTCAACGCGATGTGCATCAACATAACTCTTCTACCAATCTTGCACATCTTTAATCATTTGTGTTATCATTTGCATTTTCTCTTACATTTCTTGGATCGCTTCTGGTCCTACCATGATCCTATCCTCAAGACAATCCCAACTCAAAGGCGTCTGACATAGTCGCCCGTAAGGAAACTCAAATAACGCCATCTTAATAGTGTTTTGATAGCTATTATTTTACGCAAACTCTACCAGTGGCAAGAACTCTTCCCAATCCTTATGTTGGTCCATCCTGTAATATGCAACATATCTTCCAAGATTTGGTTTGTTCCTTCTGTCTTCTCATCTGTCTCCGAGTGATATGGAGTACTAAAGTTAAATTGGGTTCCCAAGGCCTCTTGGAAACTAGTCCAAAATCATCTAGTAAACATCGATCCTTGATCGGATATGATCCTCTTAGGCACGCCATACATTCTCATAATCTTGCTGATAAAAAATCTAACTATGTCTGGCACCTGATACGTCATACGCACAGGGATAAATTGTGCACTTTTCATCAAAGTGTCTACTACCAAAAAAGTCGAGTTGTGCCTCCTTGTCGTCAGCGACAATCCAACGATAACTCCATCAAAATTACCTATCATTTTTATTCCAGAATAGCGTGTGGCTGTAGTAATCCTACCGGATATCGATGTTCATCATTTATGATGCAGGAGCATCTCTCCACATCAGCCAGCCACATCGAGCGTGTGCATTCAAAGCTGAAGAGGGAGGCGCAGTCCTCATTTAAATCTGAATTGAATGTAACTTTAATGTTTAAGCTGTTGAGCTAGGAAGCTGTGCCTTTGTGCAGGCATTAGGTAGATCGTCCTTTAATGTTTGAATGGATGAGATCTAGATCCAGATGCTAGACTAGACAGCCCATTCAATGCAATTGAATAGGGTAGGTAGGTTGGAGGGAAGCGCTCTGAGAGCCCCCTCAGGTAAAAGAGATTTTCGTATCTCATTTTGTAAGGGTTGAGTTTAGTTTAGTTAAGTGGTAGTGGTGATAGAGATAGGATCTGAGAGTAGAGAGAGTAGAAGAGAAGAGCCGAGACCTTGTTATAGGCCGTGCTCAGGAACACCTTGTAAATACAGGCATTTTCCATTTTAATACAAACAGAGCAATTTTTCCTGCATGTATTCAGTGTTGATTGAATGTCTGTGAGTGTTCCATTGTATGCTATGAATGTATGTTGTTATCATGCATTTGCAGGAGTGTCTTTGATTTCAGGTGAAGTTCTTTGAGGCTTCACACCAGGAGGCTGTGACAGAACGTTGTGGGTTCTGATAGCCGTGCACAGAGGATGCATTTCTGAATATTGCGGTTTCAGAAAAAGGCGTGCTGCGGCACAAGAAATGGAGTCAACAACTCAAAGGAAGACCTCAAGGTTTCTGAACACCTTGGAGGCAAGGCTGTGTATGAGATACACAGTTGCATACAGAAGTTCTGAGGAGTTTTGTAAAGCTCTGCCAGAGGGGCATTGAGCAGGTGCAAGGAGTGCCCAAATGAAAGAACTTTGTTGTGAGTTCTTAAGGAAGAAGAACCAGAATCACTAAGGATTCTGAGAGCTCTGCCAGGTGGGAATTGAGCAAGTACAAAGGGGTGCACAAAGGAAGAATTCTATTGAGAAGTTCAGAGAAGAAATAGAATCACTGAAGATTCTGAGAGCTCTGCCAGGTGGGCATTGAGCGAGTGCATAGGTGCATAGGAGAAGGAGACATAACTGCTGGAAGTTCTAGAAGAAGATACTCTGCCAGGAGGGCATAGAGACATTGTGCAGATGACACAGGAGAAGAGAACTCTTTGAGTTTTGTGATTTGAAGAAGAATCTGCTGAGGGATCTTCGTAGGGTTGCTGAACACCTTGAAAGGCTCAGCAAGAGGTTGCTTGAGGCAGAGGATATCTAGGAGGGCATCCAATATATTCTCCATTTGTGGGAGAGAAGGAAGAAAGACAAAAATACCTTAGGGGTCTGAGCATGTGAGGAGCTCAGGAGAGATAGCACTGTGTGTGCATGAAGACCTTGCAGAGGCGTAGGAGTCATAGAGTCCCTTGAGGATTCGGGCGCAGAAGCTTAGGAGGGACGAGTGCTTTCAAGCACAGAGCGTAGTTGCAAGGAGTGCAAAGGTTGAAGAACTCTTTCGAGGAGTTCAGAGTTCCCAGAAGTTCAGGAGGAATAGCATCGTGGAGAATGCATGGCGAGAACTCAGGTAAAGGAGTTCGCAGGAGAGAAAGGGAGCAAAGGTTGAGGCCTTTGGTTTCTGAAATTATTCCAAGTCTGGGAAGAAGAAGTGCGTATAAGCTTAGGAGGGGAAATGACAGCCGTCGGATCGGCTGAGGAGATCTGGACCGTTTGTTTCTACGTCCAGGAAGGAGAAGGAGGAGCGCATAGGGGAGGATATCGTCAGTCACCGGATCTCACTCAGATACCCATCAGCCATTAGATCAGGTGAAGGCGTGCAGAGTTTAGCCTCTGGAGTAAGCGCACAAGAAGGACGGATCTGAACCGTGAGATCTTGAGAAAATTACCTCTCAGCCGTTGGATCGGACAGGAGGTGCATGTGATTTAACCTTTCTCATACCAGGGAGAAGTCCTGACAGTCATTAGGATATCAAGTTCTAGAAATCGGGAGTCATGAGAGCAGAAGATCAGGAATTTTCATGGTAAAAGTCCCGGGAAGAATCAGAGCCATCCATTTGTGGAGATGCGTGGCGAACATCGAGGCGTCGGGAGTCGCGATATCGACATTCCCGTGGACATGAGATCAGGTAAGTCCACCTTGAAAACCCTGACACAAATCTGGGCCGTTCATATGAGAGAGGACGCGTGTCACGTGATCGTCCATTCCGGAGATCCGGGCACTAGACATCAGGATATCAGCGCTCGGGAAATCAGAGTTCCTGAGGTTGTGAAAATTGGGACATCGGAAGTCTCGAAAACGTGAAGAGAAATCTGAACCATCCATCTTGAGGGGATGCATGGCAGCAATCGGAGCCATTGGGGAAAGTCCTGACAGGAAGTTGTCTATCGACATTTGGGTCATTGGGATATCAGGAATCCTGGTGACAAGGTGTTTATACATTTCAGAATCGTGAAGTCCGAAACCTCGATAAGGAGGGAAGTGCCATTGTGGGCCAGCTATCAACATATCGGATAAGGAGGAAAGCTCTGTTGTGTGGGGGCCAGCTATTAGCATAGCGGAGAATCAGGATTCGAGGAATCACGAATCCTAAGGACATATGTGTTTCGACATTGAAAAGTCTGAAACCCCAATGAAGAGGTATGGCTACGATCATATAGGTGGAAGGTCACATGGACCGAGAGTCTAGCTTGGAGGGCTAATGGAAATTGGAGCGCATCGGGATTTTGAAGCCAAAAAAACCCCGATGAGAGGTAAGACCGTGGTCATGGGGATAACGGTCATATGGGCCAGGAGCTTAGCCAGGAGAGCTAGTGCGTAAAGAGCACGTTGGGATTTGGCGGATCGCGGATCCTGAGGACAAGTGCATTTTGGCACTTGAAAGTCTGAAACCCTGATGAGAAGGAATATAAGGCTGCGGTCTTATGGAAAGCAGTCACATGGACTAGGGCATAGCCAGGTAGGGCTAAGGCAACAAAGGAGCGCATCGGGATATTGGAGGTGGAGACATCGGGAGTTTGAAAACCCCGAAACCTGATTCTCTATTCTTCTGTCGTTGAAGAGAACAGTGACTGGACTAAAGACTGTAAAGTGCCGAAAAGACCTGTGGGTCCATTTTGAAGGAGATTCCAGTGGGAATCAAAAGAGCCATTCTAGCTCGAGGGGGAAAATTGAACGATCCTTAAGACCGGGAGGTCAGGCATGAGACCTGCTGAGGTAGGTGCCCCGGGTGGACGCCATCAAGTGGTATCAGAGCTTGATTCTTGCTTGTATATTTCAGGCAGGAGGAGGCAAAAGGAGATAAAAGAGCACTCTCATACACATCAAGTGGTATCAGAGCTTGATTCTTGTCTGTATATTTCAAGCAAGGGAGGCATAAGAGGAAAGCACTCTGATACACACATCAAGTGGTATTAGATCTTGATTCTTGTTTGTATATTTCAGGCAAGGGAGGCATAAGAGGAGAGCACTCTGATACACACATCAAGTGGTATCAAAGCTTGATTCTTGTCTGTATATTTCAGGCAAGGGAGGCATAAGAGGAAAGAACTCTGATACACACATCAAGATGGTATCAGAGAAAGAACTCTGTTTGTATATTTCAAGCAGAGAGAGAAGATAAAGAAGATGGAGCACTGGAGACTCTGTAAGGATTTGTTTGTAGGTAGGCAACAATCCATTGACAGTCAGCAAGATTGTAGGAGAATGAAGATGGTAACACTCTTGGTGCAGAGTGACAGCAGGAGGTTTGCTAGGAAAGTAGACAAAGACAACACCATGGTTACTGAAGACCATAGGCATGCTGGGAGGAAGAGCAAAGCAGAAAAGCTTGCAAAAATGGATAAAGAGCTCTATGAATTAAAGGCAGACATAGAGAAGCTCGAACTACGGATGTGGCAGGATAAGAAGTCGAGATGGATGCGTGAATGGCCCATGAAGGAGCCAAAAGCAAAATGGTCAGTCAAGGAGTTGATGGTCAGAAGACAGCAGAGGTTGTTAAAAATATGGTTGAGGTATGCTGAAAACCTCAATGGACCAGAAGAAGAAATGGTTCAGGTATGTGAACCAGAGACTGGAAAAATTCTCGGTGAAGAGAATGAATTGGGATTAGCTGAGGATCTCAATAATTTCCAGGAGGGTAGAGAAGAAATTCCAGTTTTATAGGTGGGCAACGAGTTGATATCACTGCGGGATCTCAGAGACTGTCAGGAGGAAAGTCGAGGAATTTCACATTGCCAGGAGGGCAATGGATTGAGGTCACTGCGGGATCTCACAGACTGCCAGGAGGGCAGTGAAAGGTTTCCAGTTTGCCAGGTGGGCAAGGAAACATAGATGGAATTAGTTGATTCCATGGACTGCCAGGAGGGCAGTAGAGACATCCCATATTGCCAGGTGGGCAGGGATGAGCAGATGAGTTAGAATCGGCCTAAGGAGCTGACAGAACAAATGATCTCAGAGGTGAGTTTAGATCAGCATGTGCAGCTGACCGAGGAGGAAGATCAGGATAATATTATGATGATTGGGGGAATTGGAGTATTCCTACCACTTGCCCAGGAGGAGGCAGAAATCTGTGTTGCAGGTGCAGCAACAACATCAGAACAATTAGCTGTGACTGTCAGGAAAGAAGAGGGATTGGAGCAGACTTTGGAAGCTGCCGAAGCAGGAGAAGAAGGAGAGGAGAAGGAGCATTTTGAGGAATGGCTCAATGATTTCAGCCAGGGAGTTGAAAAGAAAGAAGCTACAGCACTGAAGCTAGCAGTAAAGGAAGCCAAGGACCAAGCATGAAGATTTATCACTCCATGGGAGATGGAGCTAGAGATGCTCGAGGATTGGCTGAACAATCCAGAGCCAGCAAGAGAACTAACAGAAGTTGAGCTGTCAGAGAGGGTGACTGAAAAGAAATTCAGTCAGGAAGAGACTGCAGAGCTAAAGTCTGCAGCCGAGTGGCAACTTGGTGCCACAGATGAATATGAAGAAGAAATCATGGGAGATCACAATGATCTGCCCATGAGCCAAAAAAATTTGCAGCTGGGGAGACTGCAAAAACAGAGCCAACCACTGGAGCAGTTGGATGAAGTGATAGAAAATATCATAAGGCTGATGTTGAGGTTAGCAGACACTACCAGCAAGGAGAAGCTGAGTAGAAGGAGTGAAGCAGCGCAGCAGCAGCAGCAGCAGTAGCGGGATGGAGCAGATGAACATCTCCAGATAATTGTTTGGGATCTAGGAGGATTTCCAACAACTGAGATGGGAAGCTCATGAGCAGGAGCTCATGAATTTTGCAGCTGAGGAGTATGATGCAG
>JASDQU010206961.1:0-11781 GCA_032191745.1 Picea mariana
CAAGTATTTTGATCAATATCAAGTATTTTCAGTTGGATTTCTTTGTGAGAGATTTAGCATTTCATTGTCATTTTTCTTTATTATATTGTTCCATATATCCTCTAAAGATTCTCTTTTTTTTTTCTAGTGGTTTTTGCAGTCCCAATGCAATTGAGGCTTTTACACAGGAGACCAAAAAACATCTATTGTCAAAGTGTCAAGGAAAGGGAACTGACTTTGTTCGTTCAGTGGAGCAGATTGTTGAGGTCTACGAGAAGCTAAATATGGCGAGGCAGGAAGACAAGAAAAGTAATATTGATGAACTAGAATTTAATATTGGCATGGACCAGTGTTAGTCCATTAGTGTCGATATTCAATTGAAAACTCATATTTGTTGTAATACTTAACATTTCATATAAAATAATTTATGTGTGTTTAAAATTTATATATATGCCTGTACTTTATATTATTTATAAGTGTTGTAATTAACTAATTAATGTGACAATATTGCATGATTACATGTGTATTAGATGAGCATGAATATTGTATGATTTTTTTTTTTAATTTAGACATAATATCATATTAAAAATTTGTATTTATTAATAATAAACATCGTTAAAACTACTAAAAAACAATGAAGACATATAAAATGACTAAAAATGACTAAATTAGTGACCAAAAAATGAGAATAATAATGAACACACATAAAACGACTAAAAATGATTGAATTAGTGACCAAAAAATGAGAATAATGAACACATATAAAACGACTAAAAATGACTAAATTACTAACCAAAAAATAAGAGATAAGTGACCAAACAATGAGAGATAAGTGATGAAACAAAATAACCAAAATTCGCATATAAAATGACAAAAAAATAAGAGATAAGTGACCAAAACAACGACCAAAATTTGCATATAAATGACCAAATGACAATTTTGGTGACTAACTTCTAGTATCTTATTATGCAACCAAAATTGGTCATATTTAGTTTGGTCATTTATAGCGTGTCATGTGGTCATTAATTTGGTCATATATTTGGTCATTAATTCCAAGTATATGAAGAAATTAATGACCAAATTAATGACCACAAGACAAGGTATAAATGACCAAACTAAATATGACCAATTTTGGTCGTGTAATAAGAGACTGGAAATTAGCCACCAACGATTGCCAAATCAAAAGTGATCATTTATATGCGGATTTTGGTCAATTTTTTTTTTTCATTTATATCTCATTTTGTACTAGTGTATAAGGCTTCAAACGAACTCATATTTAATGATTCCTCCCACCTAGAAGGTTTTGATCAAATTAAACTAAATGGATATAGTCCTCCCACCTAGAAGGTTTAGATCAACATTTGTTGATCAATGATTGTGTTCTTTGCATGCTTTGGTATATACTAAGTCATTTTCCACTTTTTTATGTATATTCCATCCCTAGTTTTTTTTTTCAAAAATGTGGGTTGCGAGGAGATTACCACTAGGTCCGCAACTCCCATACTTAGTATTTTTTCCATTTTTAACTACTTTGTAACCCCAACATTTAGTCATTTCTTTAGTTTTGGGAGTGTTTTTTTGGAGTTTCAAGACATCCCAATTGTTCAAACCCACAACTCTACAATCATGTAAACTCACAACCCTAAAAAAACACTCCCCACTTTTGCATCATTCGTAATGAACCTCTCTCAATAGTTAGCCAATTTCCTTGATTACGGATGTGGGAATCCTTCCCTCATTCTCACTTTGCATCCCATCCCACATCCCACATCCCACATTTCCTCCTACTCCAAAATGATCCATATATTTCCACAGCCCACAGAATCAACTATTTTGGTACTTAGTATACTTCTTGATTGAAAATATAGGAGTCTCCCTCATATCTCCCCTTCCATTCTCTACATCCCACAAACCTGAAATCTCCAAATTCCACTTTTCATCCCTCACTTTACACCTCCATATGTAACCATTTTCCATAAATCTCAATACATATTTATTGTTCTTGATCACATTTATTTTCTCACTACCACATCAACCATCACTCATATGAACTGAATATCATTATTAAGTGGCATTATTGTTGTAAAATATTTGCCTTAAATATTAAATCCAACAACACAATCAAAATCTTTGAACTAAGAGCTACAACATTTGATAATAAATGAAATATGTGGGAAATTAAATAAGGAATTAAAGCCTCATTGTAAAAATATTGTATTGACAAAAGTGCCACCTATTCATGCAAACTAACCTTTGTCAAAATATGTCAAGTAAAAGGAAAGAGATATATTGTGGGGATACTATCAACACCTTGGGACAAGAAGACCATCAGTTTCAGTGGTCAGAAGCCTTCAAGTGGTACTAATCTCTTCCTCTTGAAGAAAATAAGTTAAACAAAGTCTGGACCTCCGACATTGCATTAGTCGGGTTTGTATGAAAAGTATCTTATTTCAAATAATTAGTTCTCTAGTGCCCTAATAAATTTGACATTGAACGAAGAGTCATCCAATTATAGGGAAAGCCACCAATTTCTTTAACACCTTCAATTTTCAGAATAATTTTGATATTTCCATAACATACTTTGAATTTCAAGAATTTTGAAGCTGATAACTTTCTAAAGGCCAACAAAGGGGGAATGGAACTCTTGGAAAGTGTTGGGGTAAGAAAAAGGTATAAATATTCTCCTTGTTACTTTGGTTTATGATATATTCTTTCTCGACTTTTCTATTAGTTTGAAGTAATTAGGGAAGAAAATAATTAAAAAGATTTTGAAAATAATATTAAATAGTATAAGATATTTTCTAAACTTTGGGTTTGAATTGCTTTGATTTTATGTAGAAATGGGCAATTGTTATTAATCAAGAAGATAATAAAGATGCACAAGCCATTGAATATTAAATAAATCAAGCACGAGATGGTTCAAGGAAGATTGATTTTTATCCTGAAATCTTCATAACATAGTAAAAGCAATCCTGAGGATCTCTCAATCCTCGAGATAGCTTAATTCACTTGTCTTATTGTAATATATATAGAAGAGTGAACGCTAGAGAGGGTGTGCCAGAATTATGATCTCCTAATTGTTGATACTATGTACATCAACCCAGTTGTAAATGACTTATCAATTATGGAATTAATGGAAGTTTCAAGAATTTTGACCATTTCTGTGTACTGAGTTTTTCATTACATTATCTTTTGAAGACCGTGGTCCCAGTCGACATGAGCTACTGTATTATCTGTATTTTTATCGATTCTGTGGTAATTTTGTGGGTTGATATTTCCTTCAAGAGTTAGAATAGATTCATTAATGTGTTGTTTCTATTATGATTTGATTGTGTTATTCCATTCAAAGATATTAGACGTTCTATTTGGAAATTATCGACTGTCGTTCCATTACCGATTGTTGTCAATCTATCGCCTGCTGCTTCTTTACATTAAGTTTGCATTTTTTTTCCTTCTTAAATCTCAATAGATCGTTGTTCCTTGAGAGATTGATTCATTGGCGCTTTTGTATATTAAATTGTTGCTTCTCAGATAGATGAATGAGTTTAGTAATTAATTGATGTTTCTTTTTAGGGTGTGCTATTGCTCAGAATATATTTCCTTTTGATTGAATCATTAGTTTCATATTTTGTAGTTAATGTGTGAAGAACTTGATTGTTACAATAATTTAGATGAATCCAAATTTGTTGTAAATAAACTATCTACACAATTTAATTCTCTACAACTTATCCACATAGATTTTGTTGACAATCTTGAAAGAAAAAAACGAATCCTCAGTTGATAAAATTAATGTTAGACTAATGTTGTTTTTAGGACATCTTTAGCACCCAACAGAAAGTTTCTTGTAAACACAACTAGTGATTTTAGAATAACCACACAAATTGAGGTATGTTCTTTCGAATACCCATACAAAGAATTGCATAGCTATTCACTAGGATAAAAGAACAAGATTCCATATCTTTCGTTCCAAAATATATTGTATATATTCTGTACCATTCCATTCATACATATGTTGTAGTTGATTGGGCCAAAATTATTTCGAACGAAGTTTTATTCCAGTTGGGAGGTATTAGGAAGACTAGAAAATTAAATATGACATATTATCTTGTTTATGCTATAGTTTACTGCCATATTTTTTAGGACTTACCTTGGACCAAAAATATAGACTTTAAAAAATATCTAGTATCATTATAGTATCCATCATTGTGGAAACATAAGGCCCCATATAATTTTTATGAAGCAAAAAATGGCTTTGTGTTCTCTTTCAAAAAGTTAATTCACAGTCTCATCACATCGATATTATCACTCAAAGATACATCCTTTCTGTCAAAGAAAGGAATTTTTGAGAGTATGGAAGATTTCAATTTTATTAGACTTTATGGATTTAAGGGGAAACCATTTTTGCTTCCATTCTATGTTTCTAATAAACTTTTCACTATTGAAGTATGAAAACAACAAAATTATTAAAAAAATCAATTCATCCCTTTTCCATGGAAAATTGAAGATAATTTTGTAAAGATCATTTCTCATTTGGATGAATTCACCACCCAGTTTGACCATTTCAATTTAGAGGAAGTTCATGCGATCTAGGGTTTCGACCCTAACGATTTATTTTTGGTACACATGTTTTCAATTGGATACAGTTCATCATTCAATCAGTCTATTCAGTTGGAGGAAGGAGGAGGAGACAATCAAAACCCTCCAGAAGTCTCGTCGAAAACAACCCTGGATGGCATTGATTCATTGGTCAACACCAGTGACTATTACAAGAAATATGGATGAAATGCAACTGGAATAAACCCATGAACACCCAATGTGTCTCAAAAGAGTGCTTCTACTTTAGCAAGAGGAAAATCTTGAGATAGTACCCAAGAAAAAATGAGATATTCTATGGGAAATTTAGATGATGGAGGAGACAAAGACCCTTCTAAAAATGGAATCGAAAGACCACACACTATTCATGTGTCTATAAAAATAAAAAGAGAAATAATTCAAAAAGAATCCCAGGAGATACCTAAAGTTGAAATTATCCCCTGAGATATGCAAGTCAATGACATAATAAAATAGCCCAACTGGGATGAACAAAAAATGATTGACAGAAGAACTATAGCTGAATAATTGGCTTCTCAAGAGACATAGGTATTTTAGGAGTAATCTCTCAACTTGCACCACGTAGTATACAATAAAATTTCTAAGAAGTTGTTAATTGAAAAATTAAATTTTAAAAATAAAAAAGGTTTCTGAAAATCGAAATCAGAGATTTATTTTCAAGGGGTAAAAATCTCAAAAGTTATGGAGTTTCATCAAGAAACTGGTGAATATTTAAAGTATTCCATTGCTGAGATAGAGAAGGAAAACCTACTTTTAAAAGAAAAACTGAAGGAATTAGAGAACTCTTTGCTCCCGAGACCCCTGTTTGTTGAACCCATTGTTGTTATTCATCCATTGTACATTCTAGAGGATGTGTCAGCAACAAGCTCCAAATTAAAAGGTTCATCAAGTTTATTAATGGTTGTTAGGAAATATGTTGGAGATAATATTGAAAAAAGGATAGATTTGATCTTTGAGATATGGGAATTGGAAACAAATTTAGCTACTCTTTCAACAAGGGTCTTGCATTTTAAAAAGTGTCTCCAAACGGACTTAGAAAATGATGAAAATTTATATAAAGAAGTTGTGAGTAAATTATTGACAACAGTCTTGAATTTAAATGATATTTACAAGAGAGAGAAAAATATACCTTCTAAGACTCATTTGAAACAAATAAATTCTTGTTGGTTGAAAAGAACTAAAAGTTTACAATAGATGCTTTATGTGTTAAAAATTGAGAGAGAAACAACATGACAAGAAAGCATGCACACAATATTTATCCTAGAAAACCCTAACCAGGAGAACCAACACTTCCATAGATATATGTTAACCTTGGTCAAACTAGCCAAGCTAGGACAACACCACCCACTTGAGCCTACTTGATCCTACTTGAGGCTTCTTACAATGGAGCATCTCAATCAATTAATAGGATTTAGCAATTACAACCTTAATTCCTTTACTAGAATTAGATTACAATGCAAAGACATGAATATCCTAGAGATAGCCATGCAAAGACATGCATGGTGTGGATATAGCCATGTAATGACATGCAAAGACTCTCATCAAATACTATGGGAAAATACCATGGGTATGTAAACCACTAAAGGTAAACCCAACAATGACCTAATCAACGAATCTATGACCAAGTCAAGATTAACCCAACATTATGACTGTGATGTCATCAATACTAAACTAGGTGATTTATTTATAAATATTGTCTATATAACCAAAGATATAGAGGGCCCATATTTAATCATGGACACAATACTCGTATTAAAAGAGAAATTACAGGAACAGTTGGATGCCATGAAGGTCTCATGGGAAAGTGAATTTAATGACTTAATATAAAATTTTGAAGAAGAAGTGGAAAGGTCTTTAATATGGTATGTCAATAAGAATGAAGATATTGAAGATAAATTTCACCAATTCAGCTTCGACCTCAAAGATCTGGAAAACGAATTATTTGAAACCAATACTAGGCAAAAAATAACGGTTACTCCCATGTGGGAGTATATTGAACATTGGTTAAGAAATTCCTTGGTTAAAATAACTAAAATAGATCAACAAGAAGTTGATAATATTGTTAAACCACCTCTAACCCATAAGCTTATAAAAGAAACATCAACAAGCAGATAAAGTTCCTCTAATATTCCATCATAGTAATTCAATCAATCACTTTGTTTTTCTTTCAACTCTCTTTCTTTCTCAATTAGTTGTCATCCAACCTTTCTTTCATGATCATTGAATGTTGAAGATTGATTCCTAACTATCTTTCTCTCTTTTCTTCTAGGTCTTTCCATTTAGTAGTCTATGGGAGCCCCATCCCATTCTATTTAGGAAAAACACATTTACTTTTATTTGTATCATACTTTTAAAAGAAATCTATTATTTTTCAGGTTCCCAGAGAACTAATTGGGACATCACATTAGTTATTTCTCAAAATTTTAATTTTAAGCATGATAGTTCAAATGTGTGTTTATCAAAATATTTGTGTATATTATTTGAATGATCATTTAAAGTTATCTACCCTATGTGGTCCTTATATTATTCCCTTATTCTTAATAATGTGTCCTACTTTTCTTTATGCTATTGTGTGAGACTGTTTATTTTCTATTGATACTAAGAGGGGGGGTGAATCGGTATCAAGTACAATTTAGCACCTTTTAAACTTTTAATTTTCAATCAAATAAATGGATTCCAATATAAAAAAAAGAGCAGAAGAAAAAATACGTAGTGCACAACATATTTATGTGGAAATCCACATAATGTTTTTCTTATATAATAGCACTATTACATTCATAAGAAGCTACAACTTCCAAGATTCTCCAACTCCAAATGGAAGTAGGCTTCAACCCCCTAGTTTACAGGCTCCAGCCTAAAGGAAGCTACAACTCTCTAGATTCTCTAGCTCCAGATGGAAGGAGGCTCCAACCCATTTTCTTTTCCCCTTCCTTCCACCCTCAAATATGTATATAAAATATTCAACCTATCACTGTCACTATCACTATCACTATCTTTGTCTCTATCATTCATACATCATTATCATCAAATTGGGTCCACATAGAAACTGGGTCCACATAGACTATCATTATCACTATCACTATCATTGATACATCATCATCATCAAACTGGGTCCACATAGAAATTGGTTCCACATAGATATCCTAGGTCCACATGGGTCCACACATAAACCCCAAAAACCACACAGAACCATGGTCAAATAATCAACCTTCCATATTATAGAGAACTCATAGCAATTATCAAAACATCACCATACGTCTATAAAACATCCTTCATAAGAGCTCTTTATCTTCTCAGTTCCTTCGCTACCAAGAAATATGAAGAGCATGATGAGAGGGGGAGTATGAGTGTTGTCAGCAATGACAAAGGGGGAGATTTTTGAATGGTGTTGTCATAGATGTCAAATTCAATGATTGATCAACATGAAGATGCCTATGGAGCCTCCAAAGTGGTCCCCTTATGGCGTAGATTTAAGCATGTCCCTCACAAAAGACGCTCTGAAGAATCCATCAAACCAAGTGAAGAATCCCCTAAAGTCAAATGAAGAATCTTATAGATGTCTAAGATAAAGATTGCAAGATGGAGATTGTTGAAAGTATTATTTGACATAGTTATGTAGGGGAAAAATTCCTTGGAAGATAGGGTATCCAAATTGACCACAAATAATACTTTCAACAATCTTCATATTGCAATATTTATCTTGGACATATGTAGGCTTCTTCACTTGACTTTAGGGGATTCTTCACTTAGTTTTAKGGCTTCTTCAAAGTGTCTTCYCATGAGGGCCATGCTTAAAGCTACACCATAAGGGGACCACTTTGGAGACTCCATAGGATTTTTCATGTTGATCAATGAATGACTTTGACATCAATGACAATACCATTCAACAATATCCCCCTTTTTCATTGATGGAAACACTCATACTCCCCCTGCCATCATGCTCTTAATATTTCTATCCCCCTTTGACATCAATGGAAAAGGGTAATTTATTCTCTTTCAGGTTGCTCCCATGAACTCATGGAACTCAATAGTACTTCACCTTCATTTTGTGTCTTCTTATCCTTTCCGTACTTGTTATAGTCCTTGGAGCTCTTTTGTGTGACTTCAATCCTCTTTCTCTCCTCTTTGTCTAAGATGTACATGTTATTTGGTCTTCTTGTTTTGTTTGCAACCAAGCTTCCTGAGTCTTATTATCTGATTTCACATCTTCGGGAATCAAAATTAAGATTGTATCCATGATCACATATTTTACTGACACTGAGGAGATTATGCTTCAAATCTTCAACTAGTAATACATTTGTTGTTTTTAAATGTTCACTTATAAGGCTCACTACACCTTTTCGAAGTATTTTGACAGAGAATTCATTTCCAAATGAAACACTGTCATTTTTTATTTTCTTTAGGTTGTTGGATTTTTTTTGGTCTCCATTCATGTGTGTTGAGCACCCATTGTGTATGTACCATTCTGTAATATACCAGATATTAAAAGTATGTAGTAAAGAAATAAAATGCTAGAAACATCATAATAACAGTAATATAACCAACATAATCTCCACAATAACACATAAATGATATAAAAACAACAACAGAAATAACACTTGATTCAGAAAGCAATGTTCACGGTCCTCTTCGAGGGAGAAACCTCTAGTCAAGCAACACTCTATTACAATAATCTCCAAGCTAGGGTTCGCATACCCTCGACTCCTATTTATACTAAATATGTCTATCAAAAGAAGCATCTAGAGGAAGATCCTTCTAGAAGTGGAAACTTCTATTAGGTCTTCTTACATCTGCCTTATTCTATTTTATTGAAAAGGCCTTATTAATATTGAACTTTATTACATCTGAATATATTGTTCTACCTATGTGCGGGTTATGACCCTAACATGTCCGCCCACTTAAAAACAGCCTTGTCCTCAAGGCTTGAGATGTGGAAAATGATGCAAAATGGTAGTTGGTTCCCAAGTGGCATCTACTGGAGTTGTATCTTTCCACTGGACTAGCACTTCCTTGATGGTTCTCTGACATAGGCGATGCTCACGATGGTCCAAAACTGCTTCTGGTTGTAGCCAAATGGATCTTTCTTCAGCTAACTCAAGAAGGTTGGTTTGAATTTGGAACCTAGTTCCAATCACCTTCTTTAAGCATGAAACATGAAAAATAGGATGTAGCTTCGAATGACTAGGTAGAGCTAACTGATAGGATAGTTGTCCCACATTCTTGAGAACTGTATAAGGGCCATAAAATTTGGGTGCTAGCTTCTGACAATGCTTGTCCTTGAGGGAAGTTTGCTTGTAAGGTTGCAGTCGCAAAAACACATGATCCCCTTCTGCAAATTGGCGTTCAAAGCAACCTTGATCTGCTTATTGATTCATGTGATTTTGTACCATGACCAAGTTCTCTTTGAGGGTATGGAGAATAGCCTCTCGAACTGTAAGTGTTTGGTCAGCCGCCTGGACCTTCTAGGTACCCGGTAAGTATGAGAGAATTGAAGGTGGCTTCTATCCATATACCACTTCAAAAGGAGTCATGCGTGTAGCTGTATGGTAGGAAGTGTTGTACCACCATTCAGCTAGGGGTAACCATTGAACCCATTGATTTTTATTTTTAGAGGAAAAACACCTTAGATATGTTTCCAAACACTTGTTGACAACTTCTGTTTGACCATCAGTCTGGGGATGATAAGTTGTGCTGAGATGCAATTGGGTTCCCTGTAGCTTGAACAGTTCTTGCCAAAAGTTGCTTGTGAAAGTTGGGTCACGATCAAAAACAATAGAGTGCGGAATGCCATGAAGCTTGAAGACTTGGTCCATGAGAATTTGAGCCACCATGGATGATGTAAACGGGTGTTGAAGAGCACAGAAATGAGCATACTTGGAAAGGCGATCAACAAACACCATTATGACTGATTTATTTCCCGATTTGGGTAATCTGGTAATAAAGTCCATAGAGATATCCTTCCAAATAGCAGGTGGAATTGGAAGCGGTTGTAGTGTGCCCAGAGATTTGACATTTTCTCCCTTGTTGCATTGACACACATCACATTCAGCGACAAAATTACGGATTTCTTGTTTCATACCATCCTAGAAAAAAGAATGTTTGACCCTGTCATAGGTTTTGGTAAACCCAGAGTGCCCCACTGTGGGTGTAGCATGAAGCTCAGAAAGTACCGTGGATTTAAGATTTGATTGTTTAATTAAATATAAACGGCTTTTGTATCGAAGCTCATCATGGAGCCAAGAGTACCCTGGGGAAGCTAGAGCATTAGACTGTATTCTCCCTCTGAAGCTTGACTTTGAAGCTTGACTCCCTTTGAATCTGTATAATCTTTGGATCCATCTCCTCCTCATGATATGGCTCATCAATGTTGCATCCTACAAAGTTTCATGGGACCACAATGGTATCTTCTTGGTTACTGCAACGATTCCGGGTAGGCCCTTCTGGCTCTACTAACTCTTCCTGATGATCTAAAGAGTGATCAACTGCACTAGAGGGATTTGTTCGATCATTTTTGGAGCCTTCTGCTCCTTACAATCAATATCCATACGAGATATTATGTATCTCGCAAAAGTACTCTTCTTCGTCTTCTTCTTCTTTGGTACATGGATGTATACAATCATGTATACAACTTCTTATCTGGATAGTTTGCTCCATGTCTCAAACTAGAGACCATCTAATATGTTATCTCATGCAACCGTCACTATAGCTTCACTAAGAGTTATCACCTGTGACCTTCCCGGAACAAGGACAACAAAGGGAAAAAAATTAGACAAGAATAATACTCTTATAATAATAAAAACAAGAACATGAACAATAATCCCAATAGTTCCTTCTTAGAGCTATTGCTTGTGACCTACCTGGAACAAGAACCAAAATAAAAATACAATAATAAGAAATAGGAACAACACTCTTCTAGTGTTGTGATCAATCATTCCTCCATGGTAACCTGCATGGAACAAGAAAACAAAAACAAAAAGTATATATCATTTTCATAAGAACATACTAATGTCAAAAATAATAAAAAAACAATCCCATGGTAATCATCATATTATTACCAAGGTGATCTGCCTAGAAGCAAAACAAGAAGTATCTCCTAGAGGAGATGTTAGTTCATCTTGTGAACAAGTACAATAAGCATTATATCAATAGTACTCACATGATGCCAAGTATTCATTGTATCTAGCAGTAATA
>JASDQU010206962.1:11971-27609 GCA_032191745.1 Picea mariana
CCCCCGCGTGGAAGAGTGTACATACTTCTGGGGTGTAAATACTTCATGGGGTATAGACACGGTTGAAAGCAAAGAACCTCTGCATCAGGAAGATAATCAGGCTCCACAACCAACATGATCTTCTTTTCATCCCCAACATTGGATTGGTGGTCTTCCCCTTTTTCCCAAGGAGTCTTCTCTCTTGGATTCATCCTTAGTAGGATGGTCTGGCTGATTTTATTTGGGATATTTCTATTGAAAGGAGGTTTGAATCCTTTCTTTCTGTAGTCATACTTCTCATTCTTCTTATCCTTCCAATATTTCTGCATAGACTCTCTTCCCTTTCCTTTCTCATACAAGTACTTAGCCTTCTTGATGGTCTTAGACAGTGTCCTGGGCTCATCATATTGAATATTCTCTTTATAAAATGAAGACAGTCCACTCAAAAACCTTTATATGTTCACCTTCTCATATTTTATAAACCCCACATACTTTAGCAATCCCAAGAACTTCTTTTCATATTCTGCCATGGTCATTCTTCCCAACCTGAGTTCAAAGAACTCCTGCATTTTCGTGTCATAGAACTCATAGAAGTTCTCTGAAAGGTACTCCTTCTGAAAATATTTCTTGAATTTCTTCCAAGTGATCCTTCTCTCATTTATGTTCTCAACTTGATTAAGTTGATCCCACCACATAATAGCTTTTCCATGTAGATGGTAAGTGGTAATTTTGGCTTCTAGGTTTGATGAGTAGTTATGCAATTGAAAATACCTCATGAGTCCAAGAAACCATGCTTTAGTTTCATATTGTCTTTCTCTTTCACCATCAAAGGATGGTGGCTTAATCTTCCTCAGTGCTCCTTGCAAATTGTACAATTCATGTCTTCTTCTTTGTTGCCTAACGGGAGACACCTCTAGGTTACTTATGGAATATTCAAATGCATAAATTTTCCTTTTTGAGTGAGGTGAGTGATATGTATGAGTTATGATAGAACTTATTGAATAACCAACTCTTCTATAATTATCTCTTGTTTCATAATATCTTCCCTCTTCCTCTCGTCTTGAGTTTGATCCATTCTTTGTTTTCCTCTGCAACTGATTTAAGCTTTGCATCACTTGAGCATTTATTTGATTTTGTTCTCTTATTATCCTCTCATTGTATTCTTTTTAGATATGTACTTCTATTCTCGGGCTTCTCACAGTCTCTATTAATGTTTCTTGCTTCTCCTGCGCTTGTGTCCATTTGATTATGTCTTTGCATTACCTACACAAATATTTTGTCCTTTGGCCTCTTTATCATGATTGTTACCTCCCTATCCTTCTTCCATTTCTTGAATATACATTCTTGTACTGAACTAGTATGTTTATACCACCTAATTTTTCAAAATGTGGAAGCAACCATTTTTGTTAGAACTATGCATATCATAAAAAAATGTCAATTAATGATATAGGTCATTTGTTTTGCTCAATTAATGAATATTTATATCACAATTGTCCAAATTCTAATAGTACCAGGTCATTCTCCTCATAATCATATTTCCAACTACTATACTCTTTCCCCAATCTGATTTATGAGTTGAAAGTTATGGCTTCCTGAAAAAAACCATTTTCATCCCATTTGTGAATTTTCTCCACTGGTGAAATTTTATTGAAATGCCAACTTCAGTCAACTAGAGAAGAAAATATGTCAAGAACTAGAGAAAATTTTATATGAGGAGTAGATAATAAAAATGACAAGGAATTCATAACAACTTTATTATTTTCAATCGGATACTCTAGTCAAAAAATGTAGCAATCTGGAAACGACCATTTTTCCCTTTTTCACCTCTTTTCAGACTTGGAATTTTTGGCAAAATTGGCTATCTCTCAATTTGTGCACTTCTAGAAAATTTTCACTAAACCAAAGTTGTTTTTTTTGACGAGTTTATAAAAAAATTATTAAATAAAAAAATTCATATTTGTGATCTTGGGTCACTTTTCATCCTCAGAAAATCTCAAAAATCTCAAAAAAGTGGCCCAAAATAGTGGATTTTGACCTAATTCAACATCCCCATTCCAATCCATTTAGGATTTATTTAGTTCGTTCGTGGGTTATTTATTGGTCTTCTTTCTGAACACTCTCAATGAATTTCATCTTAATTTGGATCTCTTCCAACAATATGAGCCTAGATCTTTAAAAACCATTATTTCACCATTTTTGACAAATCCAAGCCAAAATGGGCAATGACCCTCTCTGACACTTTTGTAGAGCTCATCTCTACGTAAAAAAACCATAACTTTTATCCAAATATGAATTAATCTACCCTAGTTATGGCTAAAATAAGAAAATGGATCCAGACTTAAAATTCAATTTGTAATGTTGATCTTAAAATCGGAAGAGATATGGACCGTCCCTCGGAGGTACCCGTTCAAAGTGTTGAAGAATCGGGCTCAAATGGGACTCCAAAAAGAGGGTATCGAAGAATATTCCTTTTTGATACCATCAAATTTTTCATTATGAGTTCATAATATTGGGAAAATTTCACTTCTCCGAAAAGAGGGTATCGAAGAATATTCCCTTCTCGATATCGTTGAAACTTTTCATTCAGAGTTTATAAGATTGACGAAGTTTCACTGCTCCGAAAAGGAGGGTATCAAAGAATATTCTCTTTCGATACTGTCGAAACTTTTCATTCGGAGTTCAGAATATTGACGGAGTTTCACTGCTCCGAAAAGGAGGGTATCAAAGAATATTTCCTTTCGATATCGTCAAAACTCTTATGAACGAGATCTTCCAAAAAAAATTTTTTGAAAGAACGTCTCTAAGAGATATAACAACTAATAATGATCATGATTGATCTAACAACTCTCATTCTTTTAGGATTCTACCATCGATATTCTCTTCTTCAGACTTCCAACTCCAAGGTATTTTTGAACCTTCCTTCTCGAAGGCCTATCGGGAATTATTTTATCGAACCTCTACGATTGTATCTTGATTGTTGATTTTTCAAGTCGAAATAATCTGGCCATCAATCCAAAAAACTACAGAGTCGTCATGAAACTCACAGGAATTCGACTTTGAAAATTGAATTCAACTCTGCAACTGCAGATCGACACCATAAATCACTTCTTTAACTACCTTGAAGCACTGAAATTTTAAATTTGCTCAGAATTTGGGGATTTCACTTATGTTCTTCTATGTTTCCCCCCCAAATTCATCACATACAAATATGCAATAGGGAATTTTTCAAATCCACACTAGTTCTGGCCCATACCAGTCTGGTGTTGAACCAAAAGATTTCATACCAATCTATAATGTACCCATCCATCCACGAGCTGGCCACGCTACTTCAAAACCCACTTATGAACTGTTTTTTATTTCTGATAAATTTTTAATTAACAAATAGGCATGAAATATTCACATGTAGAGATCAAGAGTCATGCTACAACATAAAATAAATGAATATAATTCCATACACAACAATAACCAGCAAGCATGCACATTATAAGCATGAATCTCAAATATAATAATTAATACCCAGTAGAAATAAATATACAAGTAGATGAAACCATGATAGAGAGCACTTATCTTTAATGAAACGAATCACCAACTGGATGTAGACCAAGGACATTCCACCCAACCCTATACATTGTTGTTCCAAGTCTCAAAAACAATGTAACCCTCGAGCCAGGGATATGAATCCACAACGACAGTTCCAAGGTATCACTTAGCTTCCCAAACTAGTCAACAATCAATCTCTCACAGGCTTCTCAACAAACACAACAATCCAAAGTACACCATTTATCTTCTATCTAGCCTGCACCACCCAAGAGAATGGACCCCCTTCTCTGCCATGTAGTCCCTTAGGTTTTCCACCTCCTTCCACGGCTCCAGTGCATCTGGTCAAGAATCTTCATGTTGGGACTCTCAAGATTCACAGTTGTGAGAAAAACTTAACACATGCCAATGCATCTCAGACATACAGGCATTAATTCATGAATGGAATACACCAATATTCATTACATCCAACAAAACCATGGCTCCTCTCCAACAATTTGTTTTTCTTTCCCAATACAAGATCAGAATGAATGAGGAATGAGGAGTGGGTGAAAGAGTGAATGGGGAGAGAGAACATAATGAAAGGAGTGAACCCCCCAAAGAGCCCAAATATGGGTTTATATATTTCTTGGAATTAAATAAACACATGGCCTTCCCCTAAGAAGCTCATGTAAATGATATTCTCCATTAAAACAAAAATGGTTAAAAATATATATATAATAAATACTTATCCCCTCAATCCCCCTTGCTATTGGAATCATAGTCCCCTATAACTCGTGTCCTTGTTCGTATAGCAGCCAATGATGTATTTATTATTAATAATGATCAAAACGTTACATTTCCGTGGCACACCAGCCTTTTTTAATTGTTTGGGCACTATGGAATTTCATAAATTAACAAAATACATTATTTAATATGGGGCTCAAAAACGGGGTATTAGCAATAACTATGAAACTACGATTCATTTTCTCTACTACTTGATTACAATACTGAATGTTATAAGTGAAATAACTATGGGCATGTGAGAGATAGAAACAAAGGTTCTTATAAGATCTCATAATAAGTCTCCTAAACAAAATAGCATAATAAGTGCAATAAATATGGGCATATAGAAAGTGACTGTAGAAGTAACATAATAATTATCCTAAACAAAATAGGGAAGAAGATGTTCTTACCAAGCATAGACAAGAATACATAATGGTGTGGAAAAGGATGCAAGAAGAACCAAAGAAGGAAGAATGTGGACTTCCAATGTATGCTCAAGACAAAGGAAGCCAATGGTACACTGATAGTGGATGTTCAAAACACATGACAAGGGAATAGAACAAAATTCTCACCCTAAAGGGAAAAAAATGAGGAAGCATTACCTTTGGGGAAAATGATTCTACAACAATAGTTGGAAAAGGTATCGTTAATCTTGATGATGGAAAGACTAAAACATGGAATTTATTGTATGTTGAAGGATTAAAACACTATATTTTAAGTGTCTGACAAATGTGTGATCAAGGTTACAACCAAACATTTAATTCTAAAGGATGTGATATAAGGAAAGAAGGTTAGGAAGATTATTGGAAAATGCAACCAAAATGTTGTATGGGACAAGTAAACGAAAGATGGTTATGGCATAGAAGGATGTGTCATATAAACTTTGACAATCTAGTAAAACTCAACAAGACACAAGAAATAAGAGATATGCCAAGGATCTCAAAACCTACCAACACTATTTGCAAGGCATGTCATCATAGTAAGCGGATGAGAATTAGTTTCAAAACAAAGGAGTAATCAACATCAAATCCATTGGAACTTGTACACGCAAAGCTTTGCGAGCTAGAAAGAACACAAAATTTAAAAGATGAGAGTTATTTTATGTTGCTTATTGATTATTACACAAGAATTACATGGGTTACATTTCTTAAAGAAAAATATGAAGCATTTGAGAAGTTTTAATCTTTCAAAGCCCTAGTTGAAAATGATATTGATATAAAAACCAAGTTCTTAAGATCAGACAAAGGAGCTGAGTTTACCTCTTATGAATTTGATGAATTCTATAAGAATCATGGGATAAAGAGACATTTTTCAGTAGCAAGGACCCCATGGAAAAATGGAGTTGTAGAAAGGAAGAAAGCGTTGTACAAGAAATGGCTAGAACAATTTTGAATGAAGCCAAACTACCAGACATCTTTTGGAGAGAAACATTTAACACAACAATCTACATTTTGAATAGAGCACAAATTAGAGTGAATAACAGCAAGAGACCTTATGAATTATGGAAAGGTATACCAACTACAGTCAAATACTTCCAAGTATTTGGGAGCAAATTCTATATAAAGAGAAATGAAGATAATTTAGGCAAGTTTGATTCCATAACATATGAAGTTATCCTTCTTAGTTATGCATATGGAATCAAGGCCTACAAATACTACAACAAAAGATTGTACAAGGTTGTAGGTAGTATTGATGTAAGAGTGGATGAAAAATTACCTCAAAAGGAAAAGTCACAAACAAATAAATATTCATAGGAGACAATCTATAGATAACGAGAAAAGGAAGAAGAAGAGGAAGAAAAAAAAAACAAGAAGAAATAGAATTCCAATATCCAAAGACACCATCCAAATTTGTTCAAAAGAGTCATCCAAAAAATCAGATTCTTGGTGATATAGATACATGCGTTTACACTAGAAGAAGATTGAAATTCTATTTGCTATCTAAAATAGAGCCCAAGAACTTTGCACAAGATAGTAAAGATATGAATTGGGTTAATTCTATGAAATAAGAACTAAATCAGATTGAGAAGAATGAGACATGGGAACTTGTGCCCAAACCAAAATACAAGAATGTGATTGGAACCAAATGGGTCTTAAAAAAATTGGATGAAGATGGAAATCTAGTAAGAAATAAAGAAAAAATGGTTTGTAAAGGGTATGCTCAAGTTGAGGGTATTGACTTTGAAGAAACCTTTGCTCCAGTTGCAAGATTAGAAGCAATTCTAATGTTTTTGACATTTGTGTGTTTCAAGAAATTAAAATTTTATCAAATCGATGTCGAGTCATCCTTTTTAAATGGAAATTTAGAAGAAGAATATATTGAACAGACGAAAGGATTTCAATTGTTAGAAAACAAAGATCATGTATACAAACTAAAGAAAACATTCTATTGACAAAAGCAAGCTCCTAGAGATTGGTATTCAAGACTTGATAAATACCTACAACAACAAGGTTTAAAAASAGGAGCTGCAGACAACAATATTTACAACAAAACATAAAATGAAAATTTGTTAATCATTGTGGTTTATGTGGATGATATCATATTTGGAAGTAATGATGATATAATGAGCCAAAAGTTTGMAGAAGAAATGCAAAAGGAATTTTAGATTTCCATGCTTGGAGAATTGTCATTMTTTCTAAGGTTGCAGATTTCTCAATCCAACAAAGGCATATTCATTTCTCAGACAAAATATATCAAGGAACTRTTGAATAAATTYAGAATGGAAGAYTGTGCACCTGCAAGTACACCCATGATCAYGATATGTAAGTTGAACAAAGAGGATGAATCTCYGGAAGAAAATCAAACACTATATAGGTAAATGATTGGAAGCCTACTATATGTGACAATATCAAGGCCAGACATCATGCAAGCAGTAGGATTGGTTGCAAGATTTAAATCTGCACCAAAGGAGACACTTGTTGTAACATCTCTCTCTTACGCACACATGATTTGACTTATTCTTTGAGGACACTTGCATGCAAGTGATCCGGTTTAGTATATGGTTGTATGTTTTGCTTATGGATTTGGATGATGATGTTGTTGGACTATGATGTTATGTTATTTGATATCTATGTATAGACATGTGTTATTGACAGGTTTCTCTTGAGTGTGCATGACTCTTACCAGATTGAGGATGTCGATGGCATCAATGGACCTCCTTGGACTCTGGATCGAGTCAAGGAGTGGGTTGTATATGGTCTGGTTATTTCTATTTATGCATATGTGACATATGATCTAGTATATTATGACGTTTTTTATGGATCGTTGACAGTGTTTTGATGATGGATGCACATTGACGATTGTTTTCTAATCAAACTCACATAAGGAGTAAAGGGGCCATGCACAACAACCATATATTGAGGGAGAGGTGTGGTAGAAGCCTTGCCACAACCTACTAGCACTCTCATCATGGCTCAACTTGTAGGTTAACGATTACCTAGTTCAAGAGATCCACGATGTTGTGAGGGAAGACTGAGACAATCCCTCATAAAGATTCTAAAGGGCGTGCAATAAGGTAGGGTCATTATTCCTTAGAGGAACTTAGTCTCTCACAAGGTCACCTGATGAAGTATTGACTCCAAGGGTTGGAAAACTACCAAAATAAGTCAAAGGCGAGTGGCGCCCTTGGACCATGTAGTGTGTCTTGAAGGGACTGTCACATAAATAAAACTTGCATAAAGGCGAGTGGCACCCTTGGAGCACGAAGTGCGTCTTGAAAGGAATGTCACATAAATAAAACTTGAATAAAGACGAGTGGCACCCTTGGAGTACAGAGTGTATCTTGAAGGGCACGTCGTAATTTTACTATTAATTATAAAATCCCCTTAAAAATTCTAAGCCTAGTATAAAAAAATTTAAGCCTGAGTCTAAATTGGGTAAGAAGACTAAAACTAATTAATAGATTAAATAAAAAGGGGATGAAGAAAAATCAAGTTAAGAATTAAAAAGGAGAAATATTTTATCTAAAGATATAATTACATGATTATGTGAAAGAAATGATAAATTGGAACTAAGATAAGAAAGGAAATGAATGTAAAAAGGAATGTGGAAGCATAGAAAGGAATCTAGTCTAGTCTAACTAAAGAACTTCCCTAAATTAAACACAACTAAGTTTTAGAAAGGTGTCAATCTTTAAAAAGGAAATAGACGGAATAAAGGGACAACTAGGAGTAATTTTAGGATCACTTTTAGGATGGGTGAGGGAAATTGACATTTAATTAAAATAAATAAGTGAATTTATTGGTGAAACTAAGGGAACGAGTGACAAGTGTATAGGAGGAGTAATTCCTAATTAATTTTTAATAAAAAGAATTGAACGTGCAAATGGCAAGGGTCACTAAGAAAAATTATATAAAAGTAATGGCTGAGAAGAGGAATGGATCATGACCGATATGTGTAAATTTATGCTGTCGGAATTTCTTTGACTAAATTTTTTTTGTGAGAGTTGGGATACCCAGCTTGAAAAAGAGAGAGTGGTAGCTCGACCTTGCGAGGCTAGCTGGGAGCTAGAGTTTTCTGGTTGTGTTTTGTGTGGTCCCTTTGCGTCTCAGGGGGCTAAGGTGGAAGAAGAGTATCCCTAGCATTGGCTGGGAGGTACCAATGAAGTATTCACGGTTAGAAAGTAGGGAGCAAGATGGAGCTCAAGCGCAAGAGATCATCATCGACTTCTCACCTTTGGTTACGGTAATTTTATTTAAGTTTGTAATCACATTGGATTAATTTGTATAATATAGTTTTTTTTTTTACCTTGCGTAACTATGTGAGATCTTAAGATCAAGATATAAGCTCCTAGATTATTTTATAAATGCTAGAGGCGGATTCCTAATAATTTCACCGTCATTTTTAATGTAAATCTGAGGTTGAATGTATACATATATAAATGTTTGACCATTGTCGTTGCTAATTTCAATCTGAGTTGAATGTATACATATATAAATGTTTGACCACTGCCATTGTTAATTTCAATCTGAGCTTGAATTTCTACATACAGAATGTTTGATCACTGCCCTTTATTTGAACCTGAGTTTGTACTATCTGATCCATAACAAAAAAAAATTCCAAATAGAAATTTTTCTCTAATGAGGTTGCTGCCAACCAAAATTGATCTGGAACTGATAAAAAATTCTTCTGATCCTTACCCACATTTTTGCTTACTCTCCAATGAAGTTTTACTCTTCCAATGCACACTCCACCTCTGCGTTTTTGGTGTAAAAATGTGCTCAGAGTGTGGGGGAAACTAGAAAGAGTTTTTACCCTCCTTACCTTTGCATTTTTGGTGTAAAAACATGCTCAGACTGTGGAAGAAACTAGAAAGAGTTTTTACCCTCCTTACATCTACGGTTTTGGTGTAAAAACGTGCTCATATTGTGGAGGAAACTAGCAAGAGTTTTTACCCTCCTTACCTCTGTGTTTTTTGTGTAAAATTGTGCTCAGACTATGGGGGAAACTAGTAAGAGTTTTTACCCTCTTTACCTCTGCATTTTTGGTGTAAAAACGTTCTCAGACTGTGGGGGAAACTAGAAATATTTTTTACCCTCCTTACCTCTGCATTGTTGGTGTAAAAACATGCTCAAACTGTGGGGGAAACTAGAAAGATTTTTTACCATCCTTACCTCTGTGTTGTTGGTGTAAAAACATGCTTAGACTATGGGGGAACTAGCAAGAGTTTTTACCCTCCTTACTGTTGGAGTTACTTCATACACACCTAGGATTTTTTTTTCCTAATGTTTTTCCTTGTTTATTAGTCATTATCCAATCTCCTAAAGTTTGGGGAGAATATTCCTCTAGGAGAATATTCTCTTCAGTTTTCACTTCAATTTGATCAGTTGAGTAGAATCTAGATGCTACATTGGGATTATCACCATGAAGCATTGGGATCATTACCAACTAATGTGCATTTTCCTTGGTATCATCACTAGGCTAGAACATTACTCATGATTCATTGATCTACTCCTCACTACACTCTGTTCAATCAGTTAATTGAAGACTACTTGACTAGTTAACTCAGATAGGTGGCAGATCACTCTCGTAACTGCTTGAGAGACTAGACTAGGTGGCAATTTACTCCTGTAACTAAT
The DNA here is from genome assembly GCA_032191745.1 of Picea mariana. Lineage (NCBI taxonomy): Eukaryota > Viridiplantae > Streptophyta > Pinopsida > Pinales > Pinaceae > Picea > Picea mariana. Next base: position 22,330 of record JASDQU010206962.1, read on the forward strand.
GGTGTGTGTCCATATCACTCTAGACCACCACTATGACACATTAGTTACTCATGTATATTATATCTATTGTAAATTATTCACTCTTTGAGTGTGGAATACGGTTAATGAGAATTCTCCCATTCTTTATCTCCTTCTTCTTTCTCAATTTCTCTCTGCAAATGTGTGTAGTATTTTCTAGCTAGATCTATTATGTGTAGGTTCAACACATTTACATGGTATCAGAGCCGATGGACTACTATGAAAAGCTACACCAAATTATTTTTGCAGATACTGAAGATTTAAGAAAAAAGAAAATATGAAATCTATGTTTTACTCACCGACGATACTTCTCACGCCTCATTACTATTTGGAATGGAAGCCAAAAAGTATGCTTCAGCTCAGATGCAGAGGCTTGTACCAAATAACTATGGCAATGTAAGTAGAGGTTGATTATGCCGATGAGAAAAATGACTTTCTCAATAAACAAGATATGGTCATAGGATGTATCTACATGTTTGTTTCTCCTGAAATTTTCCATCAAGTATATGAAGAATCGCAAGAATCAACTCCAAATGAATTATGGACCAGATTGGAGGTTTTATTTGGGAATAAATAATATTGTGAATATTTCATGCAAAAGGTTGACAAAATAGAGAATGTAGAAAATCCACTGGAAGATAAATCATCTCAGTTTGAAGAGCCTTCTACACAAGTATTTGCAAAAATTTGTATTCCTTTAACTAAAGATGATGTCTACTCCATTTCATATTTTTTTTATGAATTTAATGTGGAATATATATGGCATGCATCTCAGGGGTCACATGCAGACACTTTTCCATGTGCAATGCATTCATCTCAGGAGACAAAAAGGGAGCCACGCACATCAAACTCAATTATGATATTTTCTGATAAAAATTTAGAGAAACAAATTGAATATTTTAATTCCTCTCGGAAAAATATCCAATTTCAAAAAAAAAATCGTTTGAAACGGAGTTCGGGAAGTGAAGTTATGATATTTTAAAATCAACAAAATTTCAGCATTTTTCCAGAAACGGTCACACAGTTTTCAAAGTTTCATCCAAAATTTATTTGGATCTTCTTCATTACAAGAAGAGAAAGTGGATATGTGTGGAGATCTCAATGGTGCATCTACTCCATCAGATCCATTCAGAAATCCACATCTTCAACAAAGTATTCAAAGAGCACAAACTTGCACAGTTGCGAGGTCTTCTTGAAGTGAAGGACATGGTTGCTTAGAAACTGCCTTTTGTTCCTTCTCATATATTTTTTTATGCATTGTAATTTGAGGGGGGGGATTTCCCATGAGGTTTTCCCTCTTTCCTCATTTTTTCAATGTTTCATTCTTATATGCATTGTACAATGGGTACCTAACATGGCCTCGTTGTCGGGACCCATTCTTTATTTTCACCATAGTGATGTTCAGGGGGGTGTTGGAGTTACTTCACACACACCTAGGATTTATTTTTCCTAAGGTTTTTCCTTGTTTATTAGTCATTATCCAGTCTCCTAAATTTTATGGAGAATATTCGTCTAGGAGAATATTCTCTTCAGTTTTCACTTCAGTTTGATTAGTTGAGTGGATTCTAGATGCTACATTAGGATTATCACCATGCAGCATTGGAATCATCACCAACTAATGTGTATTTTCCTTGGGAACATCACTGGACTAGCGCATTACTCATGATTCCTTGATCTACTCCTCACTACACTTTGTTCAATTAGTTAAATGAAGACTAGTTGACTAGTTAACTCAGCTAGGTGGCAGTTCACTCCCGTAATTTCCTGAGAGACAAGTCTAGGTGGTATTTTACTCCCATAATGGTTGGTGTGTGTCCAGATCACTCTACACCACCACTATGATGCATTAGTTACTCATGTATCCTATATCTATTGTAAATTATTCACTCTTTGAGTGTGGAATATGGTTAATGAGAATTCTTCCATTCTTTCTCTCCTTCTTATTTCTCAATTTCTCTCTGCAAATGTGTGTAGTATTTTCTAGCTAGATCTATTATGTGCAGTTTCAACACATTTACATGGTATCAGATCCAATGGACTACTAAGAAAAAGCTACACCAAATTATTTTTGTAGGTATTGAAGATTGAAGAACGCAGAAAATATGAAATGTATGTTTTACTCACCGACGATGCTTATCATGCCTCATTACTATTTGGAATGGAAGCCAAAAATTCTGCTTCAACTCAGATGCAGAGGCTTGTACCAAATAACTATGGCAACGGAAGTAGATCCTGATTCCACCGATGAGAAAAATGACTTTCTCAATAGACAAGATATGGTCATAGGATGTATCTGCATGTTTGTTTCTCTTGAACTTTTCCATCAAGTATATGAAGAATCACAAGAATCAACTCCAAATGAACTATGGACCAGATTGGAGGTTCTATTTGGGAATAAATAATATTGTGAATATTTCATGCAAAAGGTTCAAAATAGAGAATGTAGAAAAGCTATTGGAAGATAAATCATCTCAGTTTGAAGAGCCTTCTACACAAGTATTTGCACAAATTTGTATTTCATTAATTAAAGATGATGTATACTCCATTTCATATTTTGTTTCTGAATTTAATGTGGAATATATATGGCATGCATCTCAGGGGTCACATGCAGACATTTTTCCATGCGTGATCCGGATTATTTTCGGCACGAAATGAGAGCGGAGATATAATAAAGAAATGCACAGAGATATTGCAGATATTTAATACTATAACAGAAATGTATCAGAGATGCAACCATAAACATAGATATACAGTAATACACGATTTCTATTAATCAAAGAAATGTATAGAGACTGTAAAAATACAGAGTGAAAGACTCGCTAGAATGGTGTTAGCTTATCTCTGAGAAGAGATGTGACGGCTACTAGCATTCGCAAGAAGATGATTACAATGAGGCTTTGAAGGCCTTTTTTATAATAAACAGGAATGCCAAAAGTCCTAGACATCCAAAAACCTAACCCCAGGAGATGAAGCGCCAAAAGTCATGTGGGCCCCGTTTGGGTAAGTGAGTACATTAATTTCCTGGGGTCGTAACTTTTGCATACGATCTCCGTTTTAGGCATATAATAGCTCATTGGAAAGATATATCCGAGGACTACAACATTTTGACAAAATTTCATGATGAAATTTTGCTACCGCAACATACCCCAAAAAACCCCAAAAAACATCGTTTAGGGCCTCAAAACGGCTCCAGAAGTTCAGGACCCAAAAAACTACTAAAAATAGTAAATTGCCAAAAATGTCAAAAAATTGTTTTGAGCCAGTTGGAAAAGGTGGGTGGCCACCGATATCCATCTGGATCAATGCGCAATGCATGCATCTTAGGAGACAAAAAGGGAGCCGCGCACATTAGACTCAATTATGATATTTTCTTAGCACAATTTGGAGGAAAAAAATTGGATATTGTAATTACTCTCGGAAAAATATCCAATTTCAAAAAAACAATCGTCTGAAATGGAGTCTGTGAAGTGAAGTTATGATCATTTTAAAATCAACAAAATTTCAGCATTTTTCCGGAAACGACTGCACGGTTTTCAAAGTTTCATTCAAAATTTATTTGGATCTTCTTCATTACAAGAAGATAAAGTGGATATGTGTGGACATCTCAATGGTTCATCTACTCCATTATATTCATTCAGACATCCACATCTTCAACAAAATATTCAAAGAGCACAAACTTGCACAGTTGCAAGGTCTTCTTGGAGTGAAGGACATGGTTGCTTAGCAACTTCCTTTTGTTCCTTCTCACATATTTTTTTATGCATTGTAATTTGAGGGGGGTGGGGGTTCCCATAAGGTATTCCCTCTTTCCTCATTTTTTCAATTTTTCATTCTTATATGCATTGTACAATGGGTACCTAACATGGCCTCGTTGTCAGAACCCATTCTTTATTTTCACCGTAGTGATGTTCAAGGGGTGTTGGAGTTACTTCACACACACCTAGGATTTATTTTTCCTAAGTTTTTTCCTTGTTTATTAGTCATTATCCAGACTCCTAAAGTTTAGGGAGAATATTCCTCTAGGAGAATATTCTCTCCAGTTTTCACTTCAATTTGATTAGTTGAGTGGAGTCTAGATGCTACATTGGGATTATCACCATGTAGCATTGGGATCATCACCAACTAATATGCATTTTCCTTGGGATCATCACCAAACTAGTGCATTACTGATGATTCTTTGATCTACTCTTCACTACACTATGTTCAGTCAGTTAATTGAAGACTAGTTGACTAGTTAACTCAGTTAGGTGGCAGTTCACTCCCGTAACTTCCTGAGAGACTAGACTAGGTGGCAGTTTACTCCCGTAACTGTTGGTGTGTGTCCAGATCACTCCAGACCACCAATATGATGCATTAGTTACTCATGTATCATATATCTGTTGTAAATTATTCACTCTTTGAGTGTGGAATACGGTTAGTGAGAATTCTACCATTCTTTATCTCCTTCTTTTTCTTTCTCAATTTCTTTCTGCAAATGTGTGTAGTATTTTCTAGCTAGATCTATTATGTGCAGGTTCAACACAATTACACTTACCCTTGTGTTTTTGGTGTAAAAACGTGCTTAGAATGTGGGGGAAACCAACATGTGGTTATACCATGTTTATCTCTACGTTTTTATGTGTAAAACATGCTAGCTTATGGGGGAAACCAATATGCAGTTATACCATGTTTATCTCTATGTTTTTATGTGTAAAATGTGCTAGTTTGTGGGGGAAACCATCATGCATTTTTACCATCTTCATCTTCGTGTTGTTGGGGAATTTACCAACTATGTGTTTTCCTTCATGTCTCTGAGTTATTAAGTCCCTTCCTTTTTCTTATTCCTACATGTTTTTTTGGCATTAGAAGATGTGTTACACATTGGAGTGTCCTTTAGTTTCATTTGATTTTAGTTAGTAATATTCAATGGTAGATATCTTCTTTCAATGTGATCACATAGTTTTATATATATCTATGACTTGTCAATAAAAGGCTCTATTGAATGCTTGATTTATTTTGGGGTCAGTCTATAAATGAATGAAAGAATTATATATGTGCATGCATTATAGGTGATGTATCGAATTTACTTGAGTATGAATTAAATTGTTGAAGGAATATTGCAGATTAAGAACCTAAGTTGGGGACTTTACAATGTAAACTGTAAGACTCATTGAAAAACGTGACTACTTTGTGCATGAATTTGGAATTGATACTAAGGTCAACGGAGGCGGCTGGATGGTAAAGTCGTTCTTGCAATGAAGGTTAGGTCTTGTGCTCAAACCC
>JASDQU010206964.1:16533-28525 GCA_032191745.1 Picea mariana
TATGTCGTGTTTCTCCAATAATGATGCCCCCCACATAAACTGTCATGAAAATCAGACATAATCTTTTGGGCTTCTTGGGGATCTAGGCATCTCAAAAGAACTCCTAATGGATCCTTCCAATACAAAATTTTATCAACAAGGTAGTACTTTATTGATTTGAGTTTTAAGGCCCTCACCTTGTTTCTTTCCATACCACTTGGGGGCTATATATTTTGCAAAAAAAATATAATGTCTTTGTACCAGCTGCAATCTTCCAATGTAGAAATGACTTGAGGGCCTTTATCATTTATCTCAGCCTGCTGATTTTCTGAACATGAGTGAATGAAATTCACCCCCAGTGCTTAGCAATTTGATCCAACCAAAAGCTTGGCCAAACCCTGACCTTTTACCAATTTTGTGGGCCTAATATCCAAATCAAATTCAAGTAGTTTAGCAATCCACTTGCTTCTTTTTATGTCTATATCAGGCTGAATAAGAATTTCTTTTACAACAATTGATGGGACATAAGCAATAACTCTTGAATGCATAACATAAAATCTGAAGGACTTAAGAGCTTTAACCAATGCATAGGCTTGTTTGTCCATAATTTCATAATTTAGTTCTGCATCTCTCAATGCCCTACTGAAAAAGGCAATGGGATGCTCTAATCCTTCAACATTCTTCTGCAATAGGATTGTTGCTACTGTATCAAAAGAGGCAAAAGAAAAAATAAGAAAGTCCTTGGAGTATTCGGGGATGACAAGAACCGGGGCTTCTGTCAAGGATTTCTTTATTTGATCAAAAGAATCACGGGCCTCAATAGTCCATTTGATTTCACTATCCTTCCCCAGCATGGTTGTGATATACTTAACTAACTCAGCAAAATTTGACACAAATCTTCTCAAAAAGTTGATTTTTCCCAGAAAATATTGTACCTCTTTTTTAGATCTAGGGAGTGACAAAGTTTGTATAGCCTCAACCCTGTTGGAATCAATCCTTACTCCTTCAGCTGACATGATATGCCCCAATAATTTTCCTTCTTTCATGGCAAACAATGATTTTTTCAGATTCAAAGAGAGGCCAAATTTTCTGCATTTCAAGAAAACCTTTCTTAAATGATCACAGTGTTCCTTATCAGACTGAGAATACATAGTTATGTCATCCAAATAGATAACAACAAAATTATCCTTTTCTCCAATAAATGATATGTCCATAGCTCGCTGAAAAGTTTCCCCTGCGTTCATCAAACCAAAGGGCATCTTGGCATACATAAATGTCCCCCAAGGAGTGGTGAAGGTTGTCTTCTCACTGTCTTCTGGCAAAATAGATACCTGATTGTATCCAGAAAATCCATCAACCATAGACATCCTGGCTGCTCCTGTCACCTTCTGTAATATGTGCTCCATCTTGGGTAAAGGATAATTATCCTTCTTTGAGCTTCTGTTCAGATTTCGGAAATCAACACAAAGTTTGATTTCCCCATTCTTTTTTCTTACTGGGACCAAATTTGCTACCCATTTGGAATACCTCAAAGGAATGATAATTTTTGCATCTAAAAGCTTCTTAACTTCTTTCTCCGTGACAAGAAGCAACATAGGATTGATTTTCCTCAACTTTTTCCTGAAAGGTTTGGTGTTTTCTTTTAATGGGATCTTGTGCTCTATTATGCTTGTGTCATAAGTTCTGAGATCTTCATAAGTACAAGTGAATACATCAGCAAATTCTTTCAACAACTTAGTGTATTCTGCCCTCTTCTTTTCTGATAGACTGCTTGACATTTTGATGTATTTTGGATCCTTTTCAGTGCCCACATTGCACTCAGTGATATCAGCATCATCATTGGATACCTTCCCTTTCAATGCCACATCATTCCCATCAAATAATATTTCCAAAGGAACTAGTCCCTTTGGTATATGATTGTTAGGAAGTTGCACAATATGATGATTAGAAATTTTATTGAGGAAAACATCAGCATGAGGAGTGATTTCTGGATCATGATCCTGATCAATGTGTAATGCAGAAAATTCATCAACAATCTCAAGAAATTTTTTAAGTTTTAAATCATCTTCGAACACCTTCCAATATTTTACAGTGTCTAGTATAGAAGGCCTGTATTTGACTTCTACATCATACTTGATTTTTGGTGGTATAGGAATTATGAAGTTGCTTGCTGATACAGCCAAAGAATCAGCCACAGTATTATCTTCTCTAGGAATGAATGATATATTAAAAGCAAATAAAAAACTACCCACTAAATCCCATACTTCATTTCTGTAAGATCTAAGCCTAGGATGTTTTGTTTGATAAAGATTTTCAATCTGATGGACTATCAATTCAGAATCTCCAAATGCTGACAGCTCCTCTATCCCCATGTCTTTTGCTTCCCTCAAACCCAAGACAAGAGCCTCATACTCTGCCACATTATTAGTAGTCTCAAATTCTAGTTTATATGACAAAGATATAGTTTCTTGAGTTGGTGAAACAAAGATCACCCCAGCACCAGCACCTTCCTTGGAAAAGGCTCTGTCAAAGAACATCTTCCAGACAAAAGTAGTTAGAGGAGGCTCTTCAGAAAAGTTGATGGAATTTTTTCTTATTTCTAAAGGGGCTTCCGAGGCATCGGTGAGCTGCAAAATACTAGATCCCATATCTGTATCAAAAGCAAAAACAGGGTGATTGGTGGGGTTTGCTTCATCACTAATGATGTAAGCCAATTGAGCTTCCCTGTAAAGTATTCTATGCTCTCCCCCAAAAATAGGAATAGTAGCATAAGAGAGATCCATCTGCAAGGTTCCCCCAAGTCTTTTTATCCAGGATCTTGACAAGAGCATACCAAACTTGGGGGGAACATCAGCAACTACGATATCCATAAGTATACTCTTCATGGGCAGCTGAAATAAGTTCACCACCATATCCTTAATGACTCCAATACATTTGACTTTTTTGGAGTCAAAAGAATATAAGTCGTGATAGGTCTTTGTGACTTCCAACCCAAGTTCATCCATAACAGATTTTGGCATAAGATTGTGGGATGCCCCTGAATCCATGAGACAATTGTGTAGCACCTTATCATGTATATTTAGTGAAGTATAGAAAGGTGGGGATGAGTCATATTTGTCTTCTATCAAAGGACCTAAAATCACTGTTGGTTTTTCATGTTGCAGATTTATGGAATCAATGGCACTTGGAGATGATTCTGGCTGTAACATTTTGGATAAATATTTTTTAAAATCCTCATTTTTTATCAATTCCAAAAAAGGTACAGGGATATTTATTTTCTGGATCTCATTCTCAAAACTGAAGGAAGGGGAAGGCTTCAATACCTCTTTGATTTCAGGATGAGGATCTATGATCATAACTTGTGGGTTTTGAGAGTCTTTTTCCTTGTTTCTCACTGTCACAACCTTGACAAAATCTTCTTTATGAACATGTTAATTAGGGGCATCAGTTTTTTCTACATTCTTCTTAGATCTCAGATTATATCTACTAGGATTTTCCTTTGCTTTCTCTCCCTTGCTTAACTCATTAATTTGAATATCCATTAAAGACTGCTCATAAGAGGATTGAGTCAAGTGTGGGGATGGGGAAGTATCACCTAAACAGTGAATCTCATAATCAACTTCAACGTCCTCTTATTCTTCATCTGCCACTAAATTATTTTGCAAAGGAGCTTGTACCCTTTGATCATCTCTCTCTTTGTTTCTATGATCCCTAGGAAAGATTTTGGGAGCATTATTTGGTCTCCTGTAGTTACCTCTATTATCATTGTTTTGAGCATTGCTATATGTTTGTTTCCCTTCTGATTTTAATTTATCAATTTCAGTGGAGAGAGATTTTACTAATTTGGTTAGCTCATCTACTTGAGAATGGACAATAGAGGAATCAGAAGTTGAAGCTTCAGCTTTGTTTTTTCTCCTATCCCTATCAGATTTTCCCCTGAGTTTATCTGATGCCACTATGTTGGATTCTACCTCTAAGGCAGCATCTTGCATATGAACCAAAGAAGGTGACCTTATTTCTCTCAAAAGGAGGCAGAATTCGGAATCAAAAGCACTGGCATAAGTGATTTTTTCCATGGTTTCAGTGGGTTTGATCTCATTAGGGATCTTCTTTTACATTTTGTTAAATATTTTAGAAAAGTCAGAGATAGACTCTCCTTCTTTCCTTTTCAAAGATCCAAATTTAGTGATGTAGTACAAAAAGTCCCTTTTTTCACCCCAATGCCTCAAGAAGGCTTCATCTAATGCCTTAATACCAGTAATGGATCCAGGGGCCAAACCCCTGAACCACTTCCTAACCTCACCAAACAGGATTTGGACAAAAACCCTCATCCAAACATCTTTATTTTCAAGATTTTGGTTATATGCGTAGTTGTAGAAAGCAGCAAGATGTTCCTCAATTGTTACATCTTCTTCTCCCGTAAACTTAGGCATGTATTTCAAATAATCTCCTGGGACGAGAGCATTCAGTGGCTGAGGTAAAAGTAGAGGAGCATATCTTGCATCCACTATGGCATCCATCCTATTAGTAGGGGGGTTAACAACTTCCATTTGATTTTGGATTCTTGGTGAACAAAAAGGAGAAGGAGACTTGACTATATGTAGAGTAGGAGAGGAAGGAACGGATGAAGGGGGGGTTTCAGTTTTCACAATAGGAGGCTGAGTTTTTGAGGAGGATGGTAAGGTCTGAGAGGGAGATGAAGTTCCTACTTCTTTGGCAGCAAAATTTTTAACAGGAAGAGGTGTAGCAAAACCTTAAGTAGGGAAATATTCAAAACTATCAAGAATGAAACACTTCTCAATATCAGGGGAAGAAAATATATCAATGTTTTCCTCTTTCAATTTAGTCTCAAAGGAAGAGTATTCAACGGGAAACTCTTCAAAATCAATCTTTTTAGATACTTCAGCAGAAGATAAAGGAAGCTTACTTGATAAAACAGTTGGAGTATCAAGAGTGGAATCAGACAACTGACTAGAAGCACTTGTAGTAGCGGCAGAAAAACTTTTTTGGGAAGCTTTTCCCTTCTTGATTATCTTCTCTGGGTCAGCCTTAGGTGGTACCAAAGGTAGCTATGGATTCGATCTCGTATTTCTGCCTTTAGGTGCTAGAGCTGAAACAATGGAGTCGCCAAGTGTAGTCTGCAATCTTCGAAATATTGTTCTAATGCACCTTTAGAACTAGAATACTGTGTCATTTTAATCCCAGGGAAAAATCTTCAAATCGTCCCTGGCGGCAGTGCCAAGAATGTTAGCACTATGACTCACCTTCAGATTGCATGGAAGGCAAGCCCAGTACCCATCAAGTTATATGTGAATGAAAGAGTGTTTTAAAGGGTCAAATGGAAAAGGACTCAAATGGTAATGTTCTAACTCAGACAATAGGGCTATCATGCACCAACAATTAAGGTCTTGGCTAACTTTTATCAGTATTTTGGGAGTAAGTATGAACAGAGGGAAGACTTGAGTGAGAGGAGTGTAGGGACTGCTACAAACATCAAGTCTACAAAAGTCTAAGGAAGAAAGTTTATAATCACAAGATCTTCTTGACATCAGAAACTAAAGAAGATAAATAAACATATGATAATATAATGATCAAACATCCACCATACATCACCATAATAATTCATGTGAATCATTCAAAGCATGAACATTTAGAATTGGAAGCAAATAGACTGAAAGAGAAGTTGATTTCTATTAGACAAAAAGTCTTAAGTCCAGTACATCTCTAGATCATTGTCACTTCATACAAATATTACGAGTAAAAGGGAGCCTTGCTCAACCATCCGAACCTGCTAAAGCAATTGATCTATCTATATATAACAAGAAAGGGAGGCAACAACTGAAGGTACGAGCTGGCCTGTTTCCCTTGAAAATATCTAAACATTTATTTGTTCTAACAACTAGAATAACAGCCTATGCTATAAAATAGGAAAATGTTGGTGACTAATCCAATCATTCTTCTAACTACTTTGATCCTCTTTTGCTACTCAGCTTCTATTTTTCCATGTGTCCCTTTGGATCCTATAGTTGTCTTCAAAATTCCAGCTGCTACTTCTATAATTTTATCCATCATCAACTTATCCAAAAAGATGTTGGCATAGTCCTCATAGATTCTTGGTGTTTGCTGGAAATTTCCTTCGGTAGAAACCCTAGGTAGTGCACTGTAAAACGAAACAAGGAGAGAAGGTAGTGTCTGTAGGTAGCGCCACGGTGCTGCATATATGCACCAACATTGGTCCTCTGTTGAAATATTAGGTAGCGCCTGTAGCTAGCGCCCCTGTGGTGTGCCTGTGTGTAGACCTGCTCCCTGCCAAATATTACGTAGCGCCTGTGGGTAGTTCCACTGTGTTGCACTAGTATGTTGATTCTGTTTTCTGTGGAATAGTATGCAGCGCCTTTACGTAGCGTCACTTACGTTGCATCTATTATAGGTTTGGGTAGCACTACCAAAATGTGGCGCCTTTCAATCTTGAATATGTACAGAGCAATGTGTGTCCTTTAATGATGATAGAACCATTTTACTTATGTGCCTTGACTGTACCATAGGTAATTCCTTTTACCACTGGGTGAATCTATCGCTTAGCAAAACTCAAAATCCATATAGCTAAATGCCTAGGATCCTTTATAGATGGCACATCTAGTATGTGCATATCAGTTAACCCTCCCAAAAAGGAACAATTCTAAAAAATGGGGCTTACCATTACCAGCTATTTTGTCATTTTAACACTTAGCCTCACACTCTTTCTAGTAGAAAGAAGATCTTCAATTGGCACAGCAGACTTCTTTTTCCTATCATTGACCGGCTTCTTCTATGTAGTTGTGCTCTCCTTATTTGTTGGTTTATCATCCTCAATGGAAGCTTCAACCAACACTTGTAAATTCCTTTGGGCCACCTCATCTTGAAAGTGTTTTAGATCTACCTTTAACTTCATGTTCTATCTATAAAGATCATCTTTTTATGAAGGGGCAGAGCCTTTCTCGCTGAAAACCTTGCCAATTCAAGGGTATGATTGTAGCCAGCGATGAGCTCTTCCATTTGAGCCAAGTGGACCTTGTCTTCTGCTTTAAGATGAGCTATTTCTTTCCTTGCATCTCTAAGCTGCTTGATAATCCTTTTGTAGGTCTGACTGTGAGGAGGGACAATGGCATGCTCAAGGGAAAAGCCTTTCTCGCTGAAAACCTTTCCAATTCAAGGGTATGATTGTAGCCAGCGATGAGCTCTTCCATTTGAGTCAAGTGGACCTTGTCTTCTGCTTTAAGATGAGCTATTTATTTCCTTGCATCTTTAAGTTGCTTGATAATCCTTTTGTAGGTATGACTGTGAGGAGGGACAATGGCATGCTCAGTCTTAATAGGATTTTCCTCAGACTCTTCTTCCTCCTGCATGGGAAGTGTTTTGTCCACCTCATCAGGTTTCTCAGTGGCCTTACTTTTATCCTTCTTTCTCTACACAGTGGTTTCTTCATTTCTTACCACAGGCTCCTCGAAGTGTTTCACAGGGGTTTCCTCTTTTCTCTCCAAAGGTATTTTAGTACCTTTACCTTTATGTACCAGGGATTCTTGTTTTATTTCGATAGTCTTCTCAATGCCTTTATCAGATATCTCATCTCTCTTCTCCAAAGGTACTTTAGCACCTTTACCCTTCTTCTTTTGTACAAGGGTTTCTAATTTCTCCTCTATAGGCTTTTCAATATTCTTCCCCTTCTTCTTTTGAATAGGGATCTCTAGTAAGGACTGCTCTCTATAATCCTCCTTAGGAATTGATGACCTTGTGAAAGGTATTTTACCTTTAATTTCGACTGCTGGAGGAGAAGGAGAAAAGAGAAGCTTCTTCCCTCTCTTAGATGTAGCTTTGGTAGAAGGAGGCACCTCTTCTAACCCTGGTGGAAGAGGTGGTGAAAAATATCTATGTGGAGAAGGACAAACTTCCTCCTCAGCTTCAATGACCTATTTGTTGACCTCTGACACTTGAACAGGGGCTCTGTCGTTTCTCTTCCTACTAGTCCCTACTTTGGTATCACTGGTAGGTGACAAAGAACTTGCCCTCTGTGATTGAGGAGTGGGTGCTAAATCCAACTTAAAATGAGAGGTAACCACAAAATGCTCCCATGAAATATCTTTCTTGCCCAATTCCTCAGATACTAGCATTCTGATTAATCTAGAGTGGAAAAGGCTAGAATCCACATCTTTAGATTTGGCCTGTATCCTGTCTGACATCTTACCTATACTCCTCAACAAGTAATAAGGAATATTCATATCAACCTTACCAGTAAAATGTAGCAACAATCTTATATGGTACTGGTATAATGTGTTGAATCTCCCTTCACAAGTAAAATATCTCTGTATGATCTTCAGTAGTCTATCAAATTGTTCAATCAATTGGCTCCTTGGCATACTTTTGGACAGGTCATTGGCTTGATATTCAGGTTTGAAGAGATATTTTCATAAGCTGAACTCAAAGCCATAGCTTTGAACCACCTTTCACCTGTAATGGGGATCCTTGTTGCAGTTGATATGGAGGCTTCAGTCACTTCAAACTCCAAATCCCCAACCTTAGTTTTCTTACCATCAAATTGCAATGCAAACTATCTTACTACCTCTGGATGGCCTCTATGCATGTTCCGACAGAAGAAAAGGCACCCTACTCTTTGAAAGGCCTCTCTTTCCATGGGTTCTATATTAAAAAGAAGTGTGTCCATTGGTTCTGTCCTAACTATCTTGCCTCCTTTATGTGCCTTCTTCGATTTAGGGGTCTCCGTGACTCAGAATGAGGATTCTTAAAAGGTTTGGTAATGCTTATGAGACTTTGAATGGGGTTTCAAATATGCAAGGTTGACCCTATGCAACTGATTAAAACGTTTAACCTCGAGATGAAAGGAGGCAAGGGAAGCAGCGAGAAGTTAAGCAACGCCTCTGGGTATCGCAATGCATACGTAGAGGATAGACTAGTCTAAAGCTTGCAACTTCAAGGGCTAAGGAAGACAACAAAAATATGACTCATATACAGGCCATAAGGTTTACAGGTCTGAAAAAGAGAGGAGATGAGGCTATCATACAAAGATGAATCTTTTACCACTGTGCAAACTTAGCAAAACAAAAACCCGATCACAAATTTCCTGTGAGGATTAATACGCAGAGGAGGTAATAGTGGATACCTGCATAGTAGAAACCTGTTGAGCTCTTCAATGCAATCATAAGATGAAAATGAGGAAACTTCGGCCCTGGAATCTCGCACAGTAGTAAGATTTGGTTGACATGTGGTCACCTGATCAGAACTGGAGAATTCACGCAGTGCAACACTGTTGAGTTTTCAAAATTAGAAACTATTATCAAGGAACATAAATGCAAGATATTTTGAAGGCACTTTAACCGACTTCTGGCACTAAAAACAAGGGATATGGTATCGTTCATGGAAATCATGACTTGTGGTGGTGGAATGATAAATGTGATAGGCACTACGGAACTGCCTGATGAGTAGGCAGCGCTTCCAATTCAAAAATATGATTAGATAGGTAAGCGAGGACAATGAGGCATGCTTGTGAGGTCATGAGTGAGGAGAGATGTGTGTCGCATCAGCCTGATCATGGGAGGTATCGACCTAGGGAAAATCATGAAAGGAATCAAAAAGAATAAACCATGAGCTAAAAGGGTTCAAGGATCAAAAATCAAATTGAGGATCAAAACATGAGCTATGACTCAAAATTTTNAAAACAAACTAAAAGACCCAAGGAAATTTAGTGTGATAACAGTGTCTTTCCATCTAGGGTTGCTCCCCCTAACTGAACTATCCTTGGGGATACTCCCCCTGACTGAACTCTTCCTGAAATTGATCTCCCAACCTGAACTATCCTCTTAATGGTGCTTCCTCATGTAAATCTAAGACATATAAGATAAGCATTCAAAAGAATTCATTTTGGAGTAGAAATTACTCTGAGTCTCTAGCGAAGATAATCAAAGGATTCTCGTGGAAGCAGTTTGGTAAAGATGTCTTCCACTTGTTCTTGTGTGCCCACATATTCAACTCTGATGTTCTTCTCTGCAACATGCTCCCGTAGAAATTGATACTTGATTGGAATGTGCTTCATTTTAGAGTGCATCATCAAGTTCTTGAGATACTGATGGCGCTTGTATTATCACAATAGATTGGAATCGGATCATCATACTCAACATGTATATCTCTCAGAGTTTGTTTCATCCATAGAACATGTGTACAACATGTTGTTGTTGCAATATACTCTACCTCAGCTGTAGATAAGCATATTGATGATTGTTTCTTGTTTAACCATGATACTAAACACTCAGTCAAGTAGAACGTTTCTCCACTAGTGCTTCGTCGGTCATCAATGCAACCTGCCCAATCTGCATTTGTGTAGGAAATAAGTGATAGATCCTTTCCTTTTGGATACCATAATCCAAACTCTTTTGTTCCTTTCAGATATCTGAAAATCATTTTCACTACTAATACATGTGATTCCTTTGGTGTTGCTTAAAATCGTGCCACGTTTCCAACTGCCTCCATTACATATGGTCTGGATGTTGTCACATATAGTAAGCTACCAATAATTTACCTGTATTGTCTCTGGTCTGTAGACTTTGAATCATCATCTCTTCTCAACTTGAAACTAGTTTTCATAGGAGTGGTAACTCATTTGCAATCTTCCATTCCTAACCTCTTTAGCATTTCTTTGATATACTTAGTTTTAGAAATAAAAATTTATTGGTTGCTTTGACATATCTGAAGACCCAGAAAGAAGGATAGTTCTCCAAGTAATGACATTTCAAATTCATTCTGCATATCCTTTGCAAATTTATGCCTTAACCTGTCATTAGTACTTCCAAAAATAATGTCATCAACATAAATTTCAATTAATAAAATACTACCTTGAGTTACCTTGATGTAGAGGTTGTTATCTGCGCTTCCTTTCCATAGTTCGTAGGGAGTTTTGTCATTGTTGTTTCTAAGCATTACTTTGTTTTGAATGTGAAATGTTGTATGCACTGCATTTGTCCAAATAATATCTGTCAATTTGGAATCCATTAGCATTGTTCGATCCATTTCCTATGTAATTATCATCCATTATGATAATTTTCCTTTGTCTCTGAACCAATCTATGAATCCATGCTCTCGTCCACTTTCATATATCTGTCCAAACCTACTAAGTATTCTTAGGAATCCATATTTGTCCATATTTTCCAAGACTCTACTTGCACAACTTTCCATAATTTTGACCCATTTATCACTATACTATCATGAAGTATTGATTAATCTATCAAACTTTACTTCTACTAACTGACTGCTCTGGATCTATCTTCTCAAACTCTGCAAGTTGCTTGAAGGATGGTTCTTTGGTCTATCACAGCTATCGCATAGACTCCCCCTATCTAATATTCATATTACCTGGGAGTCTCTAAGCCAGATGGCTCAGAACAATTCCTTCTCTGATGTGTATTCATCATCATCTTCATTGGTAGATTCATCATCATCTTCATTGGTAGATTCATCATCTCTCAAATCTATGACTTATTTCTTTCTGTCTATGGATTCATCTTTCACTACAATTCTTGAAAGTACAATCTCTTGAACATGTTCCTTATTTACCTGTCCTTCTTTTCTTTTAGTTATTTTCCAAACATTTATCTATCTGACATCTTTCTTTTTCTCTGTAGAATTTTCGTCATCTCGTTTTATTTCCAATCTTGCAATCTCTAGGACCTGGTATTTTTTTACATATTATTCGTGTTTTCTTATCCACACTTTCTAACATCTGATATCGATGTTCTCTTTCATGGAAGTATCGATCATGCTTCTACAATCACTAGTTATGTGTCCATAGTTATGGAATTTGTAACATTAAATGCTACGTGGGGCTGCATAGGCATTTATTGCTTGAACATTTCTTTTATAATCCCTGCAATCTGCAACCTTATGTCCAAAGTTAGTACAATAAAAAGAATGAACATAAAATAAATTTTCATACCTGGGAGTGAATGATCTTCTTTGTGGCGTAATCCTT
>JASDQU010206971.1:5763-22781 GCA_032191745.1 Picea mariana
AATATAATATATTATATTACAGAGTGCAACCCATATATTATATTATCCAATGGCTAATATATGGGTTGCACTTTGTAATATATTATATTATATTGTATTATATTATATATTACATTATATTATTATGATCAAAGAGGGAATATGTAGGGTTAAATGTTTATGATATGACCTGAAGGGGGGCATATATGGGTATATATATAGATCATGTATTCATTATTGTGGAGATTTGTATTGTGTATAAATTTCACCTAAAACTAGACAAACACTTAGCCAAAAAATAATTTCAACCTCCAATAAAACTTCAGCCATAGTGCATGTCAACCCAAAACATTCAACTATGTTTTTATGAGTAGAAATAGAAAAAAATAAGATCTGAAAAAACAATGGAAATAAAATGAACAATAGATAACATATTAACACATTTGACACAAAGATTTTCTAGGCAATGCCCCTGGAAAAACCCACAAGGGGAAAACCAGTCCAAGAGAGATTCTTCTTATTGAGCTAGTAGGAAAATTTCTGAGTTTACAACAAAAAAATATTCAACATTAAATATAGTTGTTCTTATTTCAAATACACAGTCCAAACTCGTATAAATCCATGCCGAAACCAACACCTTGATTTTTGTGTAGTAACAACAATCAACCAGTAAGGTATGACCGAACCATTAATTGTTGTAACAACACCCTCAAAATTTGTGTTTAGATTTTATTCTTTCATATATGAACAATTTGAATCTACCCATAACAAATGCCTCAAAATCCGTGCATCTAGGTCTCAAAATCAGCACTCAAAATGCCTCAATTTTTGTGCCAAAGTACTATGTATGGGTTGTCTTTAATGGTTGTACAGTCCACATTTATTCATTGTTGTACATACTAACTTAATGACTGAATATTTACTTGGGATGTGTGCCTCCCCTCCTTTGGATGTATGTCAATCTCTTTGTTGTAACTCTTTTCCTGTCATCTCAATATTCCTTGGAAAATCAACCCCCTTTCTCCTCTAGTGTTGCTCCATAAGATCAACGGATGTGACTTAATCTTTCATTGAGGTAACTTAAATCACTTAAGTGACCCAAACATTATAAAGTCACTTTTACTCATTAAATAAAAGATCCCACTAAACTTTATAAAATCACTTTATAAAGTCACGTCACTAGAGATAGAAATATGATGGTCACTTCTACATTTTGGGCATCGCCAATGTACAAGTACCTTTGAGATACAAAAAATTAACACTCCCTCTTAGTGAGGTAGGTACTTATGGTACCTCCACTAGAATTTGTCTCCAACTCCATCATCTCATTTGTTTTTTTGGTTGATCCCTCTAAACTAGAAGCCTCTTCTCCCTCTTAACTAGAAGCCATTGTTTCTACCTCCGCTTATCTCTGATATGAATACATGATCCTAATATTATCCTCACTCTCTTAAGCATCTATATATGTCATCTCATACCCATTGAGTCCTTTGTGAGTACTGGAAGAAGATCGAGTCCCCAATATCAACTCACACTACCATGTAACCTGCTCAATCTCTGATACTGACACTGACTATGAATCCAAGAATCCACTTGATCCAAACATAGAATTTCATAGTGTTGTGATAGACACTACAACCCTCCATTTTCCCTCTTTTGATCTTGCATAGCCTTTGGAAAATGGGCCCCCTCATCTTTTGGACTTAAGAAGAATTTTCCTGGTCTATCTCTCTAACTTAGTTCCTTAGAGAAATCATGTTTCAAAAAGAATCACTTGAGGATTTTGGTTTTTTAGCTAAGAAGATGAAATCGACCAAGTTGATATTAACTCCTCCGATGAGAATCGAAGGAGTTACTTCAAACTCCTCTAATTCACATAAGAGGAGTTCTTTCGTTCATAGCTTATTTCACTTGTTAGCACACAAGTTAATGATAACTCCTCTGATACGAGTCAAATGGGTTATTTTTAACTCATGTGACTCATATAAGAGGAGTTCCTCTCAATCACTCTAATGTCATCGTAATACTTTAGAGAAAATCCTCTGATGAACATCAGAGGACTTTACTCTAAGTTCTTTGATGATCATCGAAGAACATGTTCTTAACTCCTCTGACCTTAACTACTTCTCAAATCATGTATTTAATGTTGGGTTTGTTTTGGTCTATATAATCCACTAATGATAGTTTTTATTATCTTGTCAAAGAATACATAATGAGAAAGGTTTCCAAAACGTAGAGCGTGCAAATATGTTCCACACGGACTTGTGACTTACTTGCACCCTCCACGTGGTGCCAAGATTTAGGTAAGGTAATATTTTCATTTTATGGTTAGGGTAAAGGTTAGTTTTTATTTTCATCCCTCCAATTCTCCCCACACCATTCCAATTAAGCACCCTTATTTTCCCCTAATCTCCTTCGCGACTATGTATCTACATGGTATTTTACACCCATACTCGTCTTCATAATATGGTTGCATTATATATCCAAATCTCAACAACACCTGTTTAGTAGGACCTTCATTGGAGCCCGTCCTCATATTCATTCCCAACACAATCATGCTAAGGAAAACTCTCACCCTTTCTCTTTTAAACCCTTAGGGTTTTTTTCCATCGAGAATATTACAACTAACTCCTCCAACCACATCATAGGAGTTATTACTAACCCCACTAATGGGATCGGAGGAGTTGCATACAAATTCCCCACATTTTCTTAGCCACTCAGAGCTCTTAGAGGTAACTCCTCCGATCATATCGAAGGAGTTCCACTAAACTCCTTCAATATTATTGAAGGAGTTACAATTCACATTACTGATTTCATAAGGATTTAGGAGCTCAAATGTTAACTCCACCGACTCCAATAAGAGGATTTGCTCTTAACCTCTCCGATTGAATCCTTTTCAAGCAGTTTCCCACTTGAATTGAAAGAGTTAACCTCTGTACATATGATATTTCTTTCAAAGGCTATTTTTTACCCTTTCCTCCCCAAGCTTCTACCAGGTTGCTTAAACATTCCTAGCATTACCTTGACCTCCTAAGAGGACAAATATATGTATCATAATAATATCAATAAATCCTTTGGTATTTCTAATCATTTATTTGCATTGAATGGTATATTATATCCTAATATGCACCCTAAACTTATTTTTCATGGGAGGTTCGAACATGCCACCTCAAAAGAAAATGACAAGCAAGGCATCTGGGGCAAAATCCTTTGGAAGTACCCAACAAGTAGAAGGATATATAGATTTTATTAGAGCCACATACGATGATACAACAAAGATTTTGGAGAAGGATGGAGAGACATTGAAATGGGAAGAGATTTATCACATGTTCAAAAAAATCAAATTTACTGAAGATGTAGATGAACTTCAAGAATTGATGAATATTAGGAGATCATGGATATTCAGAGTAGCAACACATTCAAATGTATTCCCTTGCGCAGATTCTATATCCTGGATTCTAAAGAACACTGACATAAGCACCCGATATTTTAGCAACGCGAGAAAGGAACGCATAACTTCTTTTAGACCATATTCTTTGGCCAATTGCTATCATATTGAAGAAGGAAGAAAAAGGTTGGATGGTGAACTTCTCAATGATTTTGAGTACACACCTAAGGATTTGTTCCTCAAGTGGTATAAGGAAAACAATCAATTCAAGTACAAATCCAAAAGTGGGTAACAATAGGTAATTTTTTTTAAAGCATAATTAGGAAATTAATGTCCACACATATTTCATAGTAGTGCATAATCAATGAAATCGTAATTAAAATCATTACAAGTGACTTATCATTATAATAAATAACGACGCAACCAACACATCAACATAAGTGATAGCGACACCTGACCAACACATAATCATAAATATTGATGCAGTTCAGCACATCACAATCAACTTAAGTAAATTATAAACAATGATCAACCAGATATTGAATATTAAAATGACTACCCACCCAACCTACCCTGGAAGGTTAGGACCTCCAGGACACATAAACAATGCTCAAGCCCAGGATTCATCCGATTGATTTTGACCACTTAAGGTCTCAGAGTTGGTGACTCTTTTGGGGAACAAGGAGGTGTCTACATCCGACTAACACAATCAAGTCAAAAACCAAACTAGCTCAATCATTCAACATCATTATTGTTCATGATGAAAGATAACTTAATTACTAAATTAGTCATATAACAACATAAGTTAAGGCACAAGTGTAAACAACTTTATTTTATTTTCATGGCACAAAATAAAACATCCATTTTATTCAAGGCACATGATTAATCAATTACTAAATTCAACAATAATTCAACATTATTTTCAAGTTGTGCGTGTGATCTAATTAACGAATTAAACATAAATCAACATCATTCAATTCACACAATTAATCTAATCACTTAGGAAATCATACATCAACATTATTACAATGCGTGTGAGTAATCTAAAAGCATAATCATTTATACATTATCATTAGTCCATAGCGCAACGCAATATAATCACTTAATCATCAACACAAATAAGGGATTGTTATCTTTATGGATATTTAGACCTTTATGGTGTTTAAATTAAGTTTTACAATTAATGAAAATAAAATCTATTCATTAAATCAATAGTTATTTAGACACTTCATAATATTAATAGCAATAAAATTAAAAACTTATTCAACAATAATTATTAATTAAATCCAAAATTAATAAGGATTTTTAAACATAGACTATAAAAATAAACCACCACACAAAGAGGATGTCAATAAAGTGTACCAATAATTATACACCATCATTCCCATGCAAAAAGGGATTTTGGATAAATCTTATACCCTTAAATATTTCACACACACACACACACACACACATATATATAGATAGATATCTGTATTAAGGGAACCTGGTAAACGAATTGACCAAGAGAGAGTGGTACATTATGTGAACAATATCTTATGAGAGTGGAAGCACGAAACTTAAACATAGGTAAATCATATATCTTGGAGGGTTCTATCTCAGGCATCCTCCAATTAATATATGGCTCATATTCTTGAGCTAGAAGTCTAGTATTATACAAAGACTTAGAAGAAGATGAAGACTGACTAAGAAAATACTTATACCATTTTGAAGGTTTATATTTTACATCAGCAGATAAATCATAAGAGGATTTGTCATTTTGTGAAGCCATTATAACTACTGCAACTTCTGACAGTATACTTACAGTATTGCAGGCAAGCAAATATATTAAGTGGTAAGATATGACTTACTATGGGAAAAGGACTTTGCAGCACTCCACACCTTTCTTCGGCTTCAACGACTGACTTACGTGTCCTACAGCAAGGGCTGGAGACCACAGTCAAGTAAATCACTTCACTTAATACTGGATATTTGCACTTCTCACAATCATATACTTCAGACACAAGGCTCGTGTAAATGGAGAATCACATCACAACAATCTTCTTTATATTCATCAACTGATCTCATAGGTTACAAAAGACACTGATACATAAGCTATAACTGCACAGAAAAGCAGGGCATTCAATCTTAGTTCTCTGTTCCGGAGAAAGAGAATGTCAGATAGGCTCCTGGCCGACTGCTCAGGCAGAAACTAGCTTAGACACAACAGGCTCTGATATTGATTGGGGAATCGAACATGGATTTTACTATGTACATCTTGGCCTTATTCAGTTTGGAATAAATCCTTTAGTAAGACTAGGTTTAAATATCTCAGTCTTAAATTGCATCATCGACTCATGTCATAACCAATTCTCTGATGCTCTAATATCAGGATTCCAAGCACCACTACATAATGGTCTTGTATGGTCATCAGCTTTGCCCAGATTCCAAATCTCATTGACAGATCCCTATATTTCCACTCTCCTTCAAGCCTATGTACAGTTTTCAGGCTTTGATATGGTTGA
This sequence comes from Picea mariana, assembly GCA_032191745.1. Lineage (NCBI taxonomy): Eukaryota > Viridiplantae > Streptophyta > Pinopsida > Pinales > Pinaceae > Picea > Picea mariana. The sequence continues at coordinate 11,635 of JASDQU010206971.1, forward strand.
TTCTTTTGATATTGCCCAACTCCATACCACTACCTGTCTTCGCTTTGTTTCCACAACTATGCCTGCTCTTAACCCTAAGTTACTACAGCGCGCTACCAATGAAAGCGTGGTGGTTAGTCCCAGAAATGTTTCTCCTTTAAACTTAGGATTTTCTAAGCTTACTGCTATTGATGAATGGTCTGCAGAGTATGAACCTATCTCTTCCAGAATACTGCCTCCCATGGCTAGAGAATTAACAATTGAAAAGAACTCCTCTGGAAAGAATGTATTAAGAATAGGAAGATCTCAGAGTACTAGAAATAATGATTTAGATCTATCTTCTTTAACTATTAGTAACTCTGATACACACCCAAGAAAGTCTTCCTCCTCTGCTAGATATTCACCTTCTCCCTCTCTCTCCAAAGCACTTGTATATCATCATGTCTTACATAGATCTTCTTTGGATGATCATTTACTTACTCATCAAAAAGATTCTAAGAATTGCTATTATTGTAAAAAGCAAATCCCTACTCAAGAGAAAACCTTTGAACCTTCTGTAAATACAAAGATGTCTCATATTCCATCTGCTCCCAAGAATTTTAGGACATTCCAGTCAAAAATAGAACACAATGGCCAACATGCTAACTGTTTTGAATGCCAAGATCTAGCTATCCCTATGTTAAAAATGATAAATGCCCGACTGCCAAGAAGTGACAAGGATAAGAAAGCCACCCTACCACAAAGAAGCCTTGCACCAGGAAATCACACTCCTGCATTCAAGAATGATTTAGTAGCGGAGCTAGATTTTATAAAATATAGAAAAGCAGATGTAGAACCATCTCAAGATATTGTGAGACTACAAAATTATGCAAACTACCAGTCAGTCTGTCTTGCACAAAACATTGATGATATAGCACAAGATCTAATACAGACTAAATCCCATATGAATGGTTTGCATTCAGAAATTGATTCTTTAGAAAATAATCAAGAACAAATGAAGTCTCAACTTGAGAAGATTCTTGAAAAATTAGAAATAATTCAGACTGCAGCCTTTAGTCTGAAAGATTACTTTGAGGAGGAGAATAATACTCCTTCCCCCCTTAAAATTGAATATATTGAAAGAAATTCCTCCTTCAAATGGTTTGGTTCTTCAAGTTCTAAAGAAGAACATAAACATATAACTCTTAAGCAGCTAGCTACAGAATTTCCCAATCCAGCCCTAGCAAGAATTGCTCAGGTCCTGGAAATTGTTGTTGAAAAGATAGAGTTAGTTAAGAAGCAATCTTCTGAATTAGAAGATGATATCAGGAAAGCATCACAGGCTACAATTCCATCTATCAAAGCAATAGATGATGCTGAAAGTTCTACAGCAAATGCACCATGTTCATCACATGACGATGCAGGTGGAAATGCTTTCCAATCTGCTTGGGAAAAATGGTGCAATGCAAAATATGGTTCTTCCAAAAAAGTCCCCTTTGATCCAGCCAATTCTGCTGAACATGCTTCATTCTCATGAGAGAATATTGAATCTGCACTAATTACAAATCTAAATTGCAAATCAAAAAACAAAATGATGATGATAATCCAGAAATGGTAAGCTTGGGCCAAGACCCAAAAATTGATATTCAAAGATAAGGTAACTTGGAGCGATTTAGCTTTAAGGTTAACCTGGGGATTTACTGGAAATTTAGGACTCTAGTGGGATAGAGTTCGAGAGGAAGATAAGCTCAAATTATTAAATAATAATACTCCAATTGAAGAGCTTGTTAAAGAAGTAGTGCATGAATTCTATGGCAACATGAAAATTGATTCTAATCATTATGTTGATTTATTTATGAATCAACAGTTATGCCATATATCTCAACTCCCATAATTCCTCTATACTATGCAAGATTTATTGTACAAAGCCCCTGATCCAGAAAATGTAGCATACCTACGAAAGTATTTATCTGCTATGCCTGGAAAAGTACCCAACCAAGTTAGAGAAACACTTGAAGAATTGGATGTTGATATATCCCAATTATATCTAGCAGGATTGCACGAGCATATTTTTATGGCTCTGCAAAAAGAATGTCTTAGGAAAAAGACTAATAAATCTTTAAAGAAACAATTAGGTTTCGACTCTTCTGTCTGTGATACGTTTGCAGAAACATATCACTTTGGTTGTAATAAGAAACATACAAGGAAGAGATCCTGTAACAAGGATTGTGGTTGTTTTAAATGCAGAACTAAGTCTAAGGGATTTTCTAAGAAATATCCTAAAAGAATCACAAGAAACAGTCATTCCAGAAAGAAAGCCTACTTTAAGTGCTAGCCACAACATCATAAAGCAAAGCAATCATCCTGCTTTATCTGTAAAAATCCTGGCCACTGGGCTTCACAGTGTCCTCTGCGGTCTAAGACTAAATTCCAAAATAAAATTATGGATCTCTTTCAGTCTGTCTATGATCCTTCAGAATGGGAATTAGTTGACAACCGTTCAGATGGTGAATACCTATCCCTCACAGAGGATAGTGACTCCTTTTCTGAAGATAAACTCTCTAACCAAGGATCTGATGTTGACTCAGATTCAACACACATAGAAGAAACCTTCCACTTTCTTGACATTAAAATGATGTCACCATATATAAACCTTCCATCTCTTCTCAAACAAAGGTCTGATCTCCAAGCCAAATTGTTCGTCCTTACTCCTGGACAATTTCATCTCTCCAGACGCTATGCTTAACAAATTGCTCAGCTCTCTGCCCAAATAGCTAAGCTCTAGCAACCAAGCGTGGTGAATATTCAAAATTACACACCCACAAATGTTGATTTTATACCAGCACAAAGAAAAGTGTCTAGAGCAAAAAGTATTGTTAAGATTTCTGAACCTATTCAGGAAACTCTACCAGAAGATGAATCTTTAGACAATACTATATTCCATCTAGAAGAATCAATCAAAGAAAAAGAAGCATTAGTTACTGACTTATGGAAGAGCTTAAAGCTACAGAAAGAAGAATTGAACTTTCTCAAGATGAAAAGAGATGAACAATTGGAAAGAGAAATGTTCAATACTCATTCAGATAATGAGCCATTTGAATCCAAGAAAATGAATGGCTTAGATGACAGATTGGTCATCCCTGTAAATATAAAAGTCCAAGGATATCTACAATACACTTTAGATGCATAACTTGATACAGGTGCAATGAATTCCTGTGCTAAGCATGGAGCGATCCCATCCTATTATTGGCAGCCAATAGATATCTCATTCAGAGCTGTGAACAAATATGAAATAAAGTTCAATTATATTACTCCAGACTTTCCCATACCGATACAAGAAGATAAAGTCCCTGTAACACTTTATTGTTACGATACTGGTGAAGATATACTGTTAGGACAAGATTTTGTAAATAAATGTTTACCTTTTGTTATAGGTGGTAGCTTTGTACGGATCACAGTTTTGGGTAAAACAATTAAAGTACCCAGCAAGTCTTGTTATGAAACAAGAATTGCAGTTAAGCAAACTTTCCAAGAAATTGAGAAATATGCAAGTAGTCTGGTACATATCCAAAAGATTATTGGTCATGCTGAAAAACATGGTATAGAGATGATAAAGGATATTAAGGAAAAGATAGAATCTGATTGCACATCAGATTATCCAAATGCCTTTTGGACCAGAGAAAAATATTTCGTCAGTCTGCCCTATAAGGAAGATTACACTCCAAAGCCACAGAAAGCCTCTGCTAATCACATGTCTCCCACAAAATGTGAATATTGTCAAAAAGAAATTTCAGATCTTTTAGAAAGAAAGTTGATAGAAATCAATAGAAGCCCTTGGGCTTGTCCTGCATTCTATGTCAACAAACATAGTGAACAGAAAAGATGAAAACCTAGAATGGTGATAAACTATAGAGCTCTGAATGATGCTCTACTTCCTATTAGGTTTCATTTACCTTCAAAAGAGTTGTTGTTCTCAAAGATCAAGAAGTGTAATGTGTTCAGTAAATTTGATTTGAAAAGCGGATTTTGGCAAATTGGGATAATTCCTAAAGATAGATACAAAACTGCATTTGTTGTCCCAAATGGTCCATATCAATGGAAAGTTATGCTCTTTGGTTTGAAGAATGCGCCATCCGAGTTCCAGAAAAGGATGGATGATATCTTTAAACACCTCAATTTTGTAATTGTATATATTGATTATTTGTTTGTTTGTTTTGTAGATTGTAAAGCTGATGTATAGCATTTGAAGATGGTTTATGACCTTTTGTATAAACATTGACTGGTGCTCAGCCGTTCTAAGCTTTGTTGGGCACAGACAAAGATTGAGTATCTTGGTTTAATACTATCCAAAGGAGAAGTAGAACTCCAAGATAATATTTTGAAAAAGCTTTCTGAATTCCCTGATGAAATTCTTGATCAAAAACAACTTCAAAGATTCCTTGGTTGTCTGAACTACATCCGTCAGTTCTATGAAAATCAAACAAAGGATGTCAGAATACTCCAGAAAAGATTGAATAAAGTATTACCATGGAACTATAAAATGACTCAAGTTGTTCAGATAATAAAACGGAAGATCCAGAATCTCCCAAAGCTATATCTTCCAGATATGACCTTCCAACTTCTATTAGAGACTGATGCCTCAAATGATACTTGGGCAGCAGTATTGCTGCAGAAGAATGGTCCCAGCTTGGAAGAAGTATGTATATACACTTCTGGATGTTTCAGTGAGACTAAGTCAAGATACCCTTCTTCACATAAAGAAATTCTTGCTGTCAAAAACGACATTAAGAAATTCAGATTGTTTTTAAAACCTGTACATTTTATTGTAAGAACCGATCTGAAGCATATGAAGGGAATGTTGTCTAATCGACGTCTGTTGGAACAGGGAAACAACAGAATTCTGTGATGGATCTTGTGGCTTGACGGATTTGACTTTGAAATCCACTATAAGCCTGGTAAAGACAATTGTGTTGCAGATCTACTTACTAGAGACGCCTCTCCTCACCAAGATAAAGACAGAACAATTAAATGGCTTCATCCTCCTTGAGCATAAGGGATGCTCCTCCACTAGGATTCAAATGGATCTTAGTGTGTGCAGATTGTGAATATTGTTATTGTTTTAAATGTCTAAGTTGTTATGTAAGAAGTAGTCCAGCCTGTATAAATATCCTAAATAACTGGATACAAAAATATAACCATTGTACTCATTATATGGGTTATTTCAGAGATAGCCATACTATGGCAAGAGGATTAGTTAATGGAGGACCAATGCAAGGACAAAAATACAATCTATTATACACTCCTTGTATTACATATGAAGATTATTGCAAAATAATGTTGCAGGCTAAATATGATGGATCATGCTGGATAATTTTTGAATGTTCAACATTCAAGGATACACCTATCTGGTGGTCTGGTTGGATGTATATTATATACTGGACTTACTGTCCAAGGGATGTTACTTTATTTGGAACAAGTAAGGATGCTTTTATATAATGGTTCAGAGCAGAAATAGAAGAAGTTGCTCATTATAAAGGATGGTTTGTTTTTAACTTATCATTCTAAGGAAGTGAGCTACATTTTGAAAAGTTTGAGCCACCCCAGCCTCAATCTTATAAAGTTACCAGTGAGTATTTTGGTGACTTATATGTACCTAAAGATGAGTTAAGACCAGCCATGCAAGGATCTCCATTTTATAAATGCTTCAGTGGTTTGCCACCATTCTCAATTGAACATAGTTCTCCTCCGAGCAGTCACTTTGACTATGGTAGTGATGGATCTTTTCATTCTATTACTGAATACAACATAGTTAATCATATGGAAGCATGATGGGCCTAGTGCTCACTATTTTGTAATAATGATGTATTAATCCTTTTCATGTCTAACGGGCGACAGTGGTGTCCCATCAGTTCTGTGGGTTCCTGTAGAACTCCACTATGTAATCATGTGATCTAATCTATTCATAGATTTGCGAATATTTGATTTTGTCAAGTCATTCCATAAAAGTCGGTATGGGTTGCCATATGGTCGAGCCTCTAAGGGACGAGATAACAACTGTAGTCCACAGCTGCCTCATCCACTTGAAGGAATCTTTGGTTATAGGCAGTTGCCAGTTTATGTTTACCGAGAACTTGCTAGAAATTGTATAAATAAGGCTCTTACCCTCTAATTTGGACATTCGGAAATTGAGAGAGAGTCTAGTCTGACTCTTAGTAGTGTCAAGCAGTGTGTATCCTCTTCACTCGCCTTCGTGAACTTGTGAACGAAAAACACTGATCTCGTAGCCTAACAGAGCTATTATAGAACAATATTACACTTGAGATCAGTGTTTTTCGTTCACAATTTCCTGAAGGAGAGTGAAGAGGATACACACTACTCGACACTACTAAGACTCAGACTAGACTCTCTCTCAATTTCCGAATGTCCAAATGAGAGGGTAAGAGCCTTATTTATACAATTTCTAGCAAGTTCCCGGTAAACATAAACTGGCAACTGCCTGTAACCAAAGATTCCTTCAAGTGGATGGGGCAGCTGTGGACTACAGTTGTTATCTCGTCCCTTAGAGGCTCGGCCATATGGGGACCCATACCGACTTTTACGGAATGACTTGACAAAAGAAAATATTCGCAAATCTATGAATAGATTAGATCACATGATTACATAGTGGAGTTCTACAGGAACCCACGGAACTGACGGGACACCACTGTCGACCCGTTAGACATGAAAAGAATTAATACATCATTATTACAAAATAGTGAGCACTAGGCCCATCATGCTTCCATACGATTAACTATGTTGTATTCAACAATAGAATCAAAAGATCCATCACTGCCATAGTCAAAGTGACTGCTCGAAGGAGAACTATGTTCAATTGAGAATGGTGGGAAACCACTGAAGCATTTATAAAATGGAGATCCTTGCATGGCTGGTATTAACTCATCTTTAGGTACACATAAGTCACCAAAATACTCACTGGTAACTTTATAAGATTGAGGCTGAGGTGGATCAAACTTTTCAAAATGTAACTCACTTCCTTGGAATGATAAGTTAAAAACAAACCATCCTTCATAATGAGCAACTTCTTCTATTTTTTCTCTGAACCATTGTATAAAATCATCCTTACTTGTTCCAAAGAAAGTAACATCCCTTGGACAGTAAGTCCAATATATAATATACAGCCAAAAAGACCACCAGATAGGTGTATCCTTGAATGTTGAACATTTAAAGATTATCCAGCATGATCCATCATATTTAGCCTGGAGCATTATTTTGCAATAATCTTCATATGTAATACAAGGAGTGTATAATAGAATGTATTTTTGTCCTTGCATTGGTCCTCCAGTAACTGATCCTCTTGCCATAGTATGTCTTTTTCTGAAATAACCCATATAAGGAGTACAATGGTTATATTTTTGTATCCAGTTATTTAGGATATTTATACAGGCTGGACTACTTCTTATATAACGACTTAGACATTTAAAACAATAACAATATTAACAATTTGTACACACTAGGATCCATTTGAATCCTGGTGGAGGAGCATCCCTTATGCTCAAGGAGGATGAAGCCATTTAATTGTTCTGTCTTTATTTTGGTGAGGAGAGGCTTCTCTAGTAAGTATATCTGCAACACAATTGTCTTTACCAGGCTTATAGTGGATTTCAAAGTCAAATCCGTCAAGCCACAAGCTCCATCGTAGAATTTTGTTGTTTCCCTGTTCCAACAGACGTTGATTAGACAAAATTCCCTTCATATGCTTCAGGTTGGTTCTTATAATAAAGTGTACAGGTTTTAAAAACAATCTAAATTTCTTAATGTCGTTTTTGACAGAGAGAATTTCTTTATGTGAAGAAAGGTATCTTGACTCAGTCTCACTGAAACATCCAGAAGTGTATATACAAACTTCTTCCATTTTGGGACCATTCTTCTGCAAAAATACTACTTCCCAAGTATCATTTGAGGCATCAGTCTCTAATACAAGTTAGAAGGTCATATCTGGAAGATATAGCTTTGGGAGATTCTGGATGTTCTATTTTATTATCAACTTGAGTCATTTTATAGTTCCATGGTAATACTTTATTTAATCTTTTCTGGAGTATTCTGACATCCTTTGCTTGATTTTCATAGAACTGACGGATGTAGTTCAGACAACCAAGGAATATTTGAAGCTGTTTCTGATCAAGAATTTCATCAGGGAATTCATAAAGCTTTTTCAAAATATGATCTTGGAGTGTAATCTTCCTTATAGGGCAGACTGATGAAATATTCTTCTCTGGTCCAAAAGGCATTTGGATAATCTGATGTGCAATCAGATTCTATATTTTCCTTAATATCCTTTATCATCTCTATACCATGTTTTTCAGCATGACCAATAATCTTTTGGATATGTACCAGACTGCTTGCAGATTTCTCAATTTGTTGGAAAGTTTGCTTAACTGCAATTCTTGTTTCATAACAAGACTTGCTGGGTACTTTAATTGTTTTACCCAAAACTGTGATCTGTACAAAGTTACTACCTATAACAAAAGGTAAACATTTATTTACAAAATCTTGTTCTAATAGTATATCTGCACCAATATCGTAACAATAAAGTGTTACAGAGACTTTATCTTCTTGTATCAGTATGGGAAAGTCTGAAGCAATATATTTGATCTTTATTTCAGATTTGTTGATAGCTCTGAATGAGATATCTATTGGCTGCCAATAATAGGATGGGATATCTCCATGCTTAGCACAAGAATTCATTGCACCTATATCAAGTTGTGCATCTAAAGTGTATTGTAGATATCCTTGGACTTTTATGTTTACAGGGATGACCAATCTTTCATCTAAGCCATTCATTTTCTTGGATTCAAATGGCTCATTATCTGAATGAGTATTGAACATTTCTCTTTCCAATTGTTCATCTCTTTTCATCTTGAGAAAGTTCAATTCTTCTTTCTGTAGCTTTAAGCTCTTCCATAAGTCAGTAACTAATGCTTCTTTTTCTTTGATTGATTATTCTAGATGGAATATAGTATTGTCTAAAGATTCATCTTCTGATAGAGTTTCCTGAATAGGTTTAGAAATCTTAACAATACTTTTTTCTCTAGACTCTTTTCTTTGTGCTGGTATAAAATCAGCATCTGTGGGTGTGTAATTTTGAATATTCACCATGCTTGGCTGCTGGAGCTTAGCAATTTGGGCAGAGAGCTGAGCAATTTGTGAAGCATAGCATCTGGAGAGCTGAAATTGTCCAGGAGTAAGGACGAACAATTTGTCTTGGAGCTCAGAGCTTTGTTTGAGAAGAGAGGGAAGGTCTATATATGGTGACATCATTTTAATGTCAAGAAAGTGGAAGGTTTCTTCTAAGTGTGTTGAATCTGAGTCAACATCAGATCCTTGGTTAGAGAGGTTATCTTCAGGAAAGGAGTCACTATCCTCTGTGAGGGATATGTATTCACCATCTGAACGATTATCAACTAATTCCCATTCTGAAGGATCATATCCAGACTGAAAGAGATCCATAATTTTATTTTGGAATTTAGTCTTAGACCGCAGAGGACACTGTGAAGCCCAGTGGATAGGCTTTTTATAGATAAAGCAGGATGACTGCTTTGCTTTATGATGTTGTGGTCGACGCTTAAAGTAGAATTTCTTTCTGGAATGACTGTTTCTTGTTAATATTTTAGGATATTTCTTAGAAAATCCCTTAGACTTAGTTCTGCATTTAAAACAACCACAATCCTTGTTACATGATCCCTTCCTTGTATGTTTCTTATTACAACCAAAGTGATATGTTTCTGCAAACGTATCACAGACACAAGAGTCGAAACCTAATTGATTCTTTAAAGATTTATTAGTCTTTTTTCTAAGACATTCTTTTTGTAGAGCCATAACAATATGCTCGTGCAATCCTACTAGAGATAATTGGGATATATCAACATCCAATTCTTCAAGTCTTTCTCTAACTAGGTTGGGTACTTTTCCAGGCATAGCAAATAAATACTTTCGTAGGTATGCTACATTTTCTGGATCAGGGGCTTTGTACAATAAATCTTGCATAGTACAGAGGAATTCTGGGAGTTGAGATATATGGCATAACTGTTGATTCATAAATAAATCAGCATAATGATTAGAATCAAGTTTCATGTTGCCATAGAATTCATGCACTACTGCTTTAACAAGCTCTTCAATTGGAGTATTATTATTTAATAATTTGAGCTTATCTTCCTCTCGAACTCTATCCCACCAAAGTCCTAAATTTCCAGTAAATCCCCAGGTTAACCTTAAAGCTAAATCGCTCCAAGTTACCTTATCTTTGAATATCAATTTTTGGGTCCTGGCCCAAGCTTGCCATTTCTGGATTATCATCATCATTTTGTTTTTTGATCTGCAATTTAGATTTGTAATGGGTGCAGATTCAATATTCTCTCGTGAGAATGAAGCATGTTCAGTAGAATTGGCTGAATCAAAGGGGACTTTTTTGGAAGAACCATATTTTGCATTGCACCATTTTTCCCAAGTAGATTGGAAAGCATTTCCAATTGCATCATCATGTGATGAACGGGGTGCATTTGCTGTAGAAATTTCAGCATCATATATTGCTTTGATACATGGAATTGTAGCCTGTGATGCTTTCCTGATATCATCTTCTAATTCAGAAGATTGCTTCTTAACTAACTCTATATTTTCAACAGCAATTTCCAGGACCTTAGCAATTCTTGCTAGGGCTGGATTGGGAACTTCTTTAGCTAGCTGCTTAAGAGTTAGATGTTTATGTTCTTCTTTAGAACTTGAAGAACCAAACCATTTGAAGGAGGAATTTCTTTCAATATCTTCAATTTTAAGGGGGGAAGGAGTATTATTCTCCTCCTCAAAAGAATCTTTCAGACTAAAGACTGCAGTTTGAATTATTTCTAATTTTTCAAGAATCTTCTCAAGTTGACACTTCATCTGTTCTTGATTATTTTCTAAAGAATCAATTTCTGAATGCAAACCATTCAAGAATGATTTAGTAGCAGATCTAGTTTTTATAAAATATAGAAAAGCAGATGTAGAACCATCTCAAGATATTGTGAGACTACAAAATTATGCAAACTACTAGTCAGTCTGTCTTGCACAGAACATTGATGATATAGCACAAGATATATATATATATATATATATATATATATATATATATATATATATATATATATATATATATA
>JASDQU010206971.1:26404-39189 GCA_032191745.1 Picea mariana
ATATTGTGTTTAAGTTTTTCCTCCTTAGGCTTCTGAAAGCCCTGATGTCCACAAAAGACCTCTACACTCTCCTCACCAAAGTCTTCCCTCTATTCACCCTTACTCCAACTTACTGACTGAAGTTGATACAAGACCTCATTTGCTTGTGCATGCCAACCCGTATTTTATGAGTTAGAACATTATTATCTTGAGTCTTATCCATTTGACCCCCTTAAAACTCATTTACATTTACTGTATAGACTGATGGGTACTGGGATTATCCTCATTACATTCTAAGGGTGATTCCTAGTGCTAATATAAATGGCGTCGTTGCCAGGGACGGATTTGAGCAGATTGAAGAGCTCCCTGGGAAGAACGACATAGATCTAACTCTTGATGGTAGACAAGAGAGGGATACAGAAATTGACTGTAATCATATACCTAGTGAATCAACATCAGAGACTCCACTGGGGAGTATCCTATAGACATAAATATGAAGGGAATGAATAGGTATCATCTTATGAGCTTTCTTCATGAACTTTTGTTGTTCTTTATCAACTCATTTTTGTTTTTTCCTTCACATATAAAGAGGATCATATGTTTATTTTTGTATTCAGTTGATCACCAACCTTCCTTTATATATCCATCCTTGGAAGAAGTAGACATGATTTCTGCCTATGTTGTAGATGTTGATATTATATCCTCATCTCATCCTACTCATAAATATGAGCTTCATATTGAAACACCTCCTGAATTCAATCACCCTTGCAGCCCTAGGGAGGTTGAAACTAAACCAAAGCCTCCTCAAATGTCATCACATATTGTTGTTACTATTGATCCTTGCCATCATTGTGTTAAGCCTCATATTCATCCCACTAGTTTTCAAACTAGAATCAGAGACAAGTTGTTTAAACCTTTCAATCTTCCATATCATCTTCATACTTATCCTCTTGATTTCTTTAAGTACTTTCCTCATTTTTTTGGAGAGGATCATGTTACAGCTGAGAGGCATGTGAAGGATTTTGAGAATTTTATTGATCAGTTTGAGATAGTTCATGAGGATGTTACCATGAGGTTTTTTCCCAAATCCTTGTTAGGAGATGTCATTGTATGGTTTAAGGGTTTGAGAGATGACTACATTGGTTCTTGGGTTGAGCTATACAATGATTTTTTTAAGTGATGGGGTGAGAAAAAGTCCCTTGATCAGTCTGTGATGATTTTAATGCCTTGAGGAGAGGGGAAGAGGAAGCCTTGGTTGTCTTCAAAAAAAGGTTTTACAATGTTTATCATAGTATGCATGTAGAGATCAGACCCACATAGACTGCTTCCATGATGTACTATGTCATGGATCAACATTCAGAGCTTGTCCTTCTCTTAAGAGAAAGGAAATCTACATCTTTATAACAGTTATTCATGGATGCTGAGGAAGTAGAGGAGAACCTTCGAGCTTGTGGCAGGATTCAAAGTCAATATCATCTCAATTTTGAACGCAAGGCGGTTTTTACCTGCTGTCCCTATGGAGAAAATAATGTGGATAATTTTTTCTTCAACGCAGGTATCCATGAGAAGCCCTGTTTTGATGAAAATCATGTGTATGAACAACTAGAAGAAACGATTACTACTATTCCTGAAATTTATATTTTTAACAGTTATATTCTTGATGAAATTATTGTTTTAAAGGTTGATCATATATATGAAAGGAAACCCATTTTTTATTGTCATTATAGTGATGATGAGCAGCAAGATTATCTTATATTTGATCACTATGAAGACAGTAAGGATGTTGCAGAAGTTGGCCTTGTCACATAATACACAACCCGAGAGTTTGACCAGGAGCAACCCTTAGTTGAGGAACGCAAAGAGATCGTTTATACACAGCCATAAGTAAATCAACAATCATTAGTGGATCAATAGCCTGCTACGTCCAACCTTCTTCCACTTGTACCTACAGTTCATAGTAGGCATATTTTTGACCCACAGATGCCTGTGGTTGTCATTCAATCAAGTGTGCCTGTAGAGGACATCAAGCCAATTGTCAACAAATTTGAAACAGTGAAGGTAACCTTTCATAATTTAATCATGTGTTACCTCCAGTTTCATGACCCTGTCGATGAGTACATAAAGTTACATTTTTCAAATCTTTTGGAGCATGAAGGCTTGATCTTTTTATCAGCATTTGAAGGTAATATGGGTGATCATAAAAATGAAATTAGTCAACTATCACGCTTTCCTTGTCTTATATGGATCATTCACAGTGAAGTGAAGGATTTAGTTATCAAACAGTTTGCAGCTAGGGAGTTGCTTGAATGACTATGGTGGAAGTTTTCTTTCACCTAGCACTTTGTAAAAATCAGTTAGTCTAGGAATGTACATAAATAACCTCCTCCTAGAGCCCATGTATTTTGATTTTGTTTTTAGGATAGTGTGCTTGTCAGCCTTTAATCCTCAGCAGGATTTTTTCTGAGCATGACTCCATAGCCCAATGAAGAAGGTGACTGGAACTACTTGTTTTTGGCAGCTCGAAGGGAGCATGCCATCCCATGTGGAGCCAAATTTTATCACATGTAGTTTTCAAGGGAAGTAGTTCATCCAAATTCGTGGTCTTCACAGGAAGCGTCTGAGCGCAACAAGCAGAGCAGCTCATTTCAAGCTTAAAATACAAACTGACAGACCCAGTTTTCAACGACGGAAATCCCCTATGAAGTTCAGATTAGTGGCTTACGGGTATCTGTAACTATAGAATTGCATGAAGTATAGTACCAGAGAAAAAGGTAAGAAGTCCCGAAGTGGCCGAAGTCCCGAAGAGGATCTCGGTCATCCGATTCTAGAAGGCCACACGTCGCCATATCTAGAACTCCGAGTAAAAGTGCAGAAGGTAAGCGAGGTTTGAGATTTTATTTTCCTAGAGTCCGGAGCCACGAAGTGATCTCAGCCGTTGATTCGAAAATGAAAGATCTGATCCATTGATCTGAAGACAGAATATTTGAGCCATTGATCGTAAATCCTCGCCCAAGATCACAAGATTGACGACCACAGTCCATTGTGGGGATGCGATGTGCTCGGGCGATAATTTTATTGAGCGGTCCCACAATTGAAACAGTGGTTTGGAAAAAGTAATATGTGGCAAAAGCTGGTGGATTGCGGCCCCACAATCACTTGTTTATATAGCGTCCTATCCGAGAGAAGCGTGTGGCTGCCCCTTGGGCATCAAGCCACGTTTCAATCCTGATGTAGGTGGTTAATGAAAGTGAGAGAGGTGGTTGAAAACTCGTCTCACCACATAAATGGAAAGCTAGGCCAGACTGTCAGCAAGTTGGTTCTTCTACAAGTTCCTACTGAATCACATAACGGAGGCAAGCTCATGTCTAACATGAGAAGGTCTGCACAGTCTGATAGAGCAGGAACCAACTGAAAAATTTAAATGCAGTGATTCGATCACGCTCCTCATGGTTGCAACAATTCTTCTTATATATAGGCAATTTTTATATTTTGTAATGGTCGAATGGTTGAGCTAGGCTCCCTGCTATTGTAATTCGTTTTTATGAGAACACTGGTTCTCTGGTTATGTATTTGTTTTTGAGACATCTTGGTTAATCTAAGTCATCTTTCTTGGTCCATCTTATTTTCCTCTGATATTGAGAGAGTTCATGATTGACTGATTCACATGGATTGTTATGACTGTATTATGATGAATGTTGTATTATAGTTTTGTTATAATTTCTTTCAGTTTCTTTGAGATTTGAATTCAAGAGGATCTTGTGTTTATGTCTTTCCTCCTTAGGCTTTTGGAAGACCCGATGTCCACAACAGACCTCTACACTCTCCTCACCAAATTCTTCCCTCTATTCAACCTTACTCCAACTTACTGAATGGAGTTGATACAAGACCTCAATTGTTTGTGCATGCTAGCCTAGATTTTTTGAGTTAGAACGTTATTATCTAGAGTCTTATCCATTTGACCCCCTTAAAACTCATTCACATTTACTATATAAATTGATGGGTATTGGGCTTATCCTGATTAAATTTTGAAAGTGATTCCTAGTGCTAATACCTCCCAGCCAATGCTAGGGGTACTCTTCTTCCCCCTTATCCCCCTGAGCCACAAATGGGCCACACACACACACACAACCATAAATCCTCTAGCTCCCAGCTCGCCTTGTAAGGTAGATCCACCACTCTCTCTCAATATAGGTATCCCAACTCTCACAAGTAAAAAAATTCAAAATTTTTGCATCATAACATTACTCATAACCAGTGTGATCTATTTCTCAACTCAGCCATTTGTTTTATAGCATTTTCTCATAACTCATCCCCACTTGGACATTTAATTTGATTTTTAATTAAAATAATTTAGAATTATCTCCCCCACACACTTGTCTCTCTTTCCCCAATTTTCACAATTAAATAAAAATTTTATTTTAATAAAAGTCAATTTCTGTCACCCATCCTAAAAGTGCTCCTAAAATCACTCCTAGTTGTCCCTTTATTCTCTTTATTTCCAATTAATGACTGACGCCTTTATTAAACCGAGTTGAGTTAAAATAGGAATCTTCTCCTAGTTAGATTATTGTTAACTAGACTCTAGATTCCTTTCTATGTGTACCCATTCCTTTATCTTTATTCCATTTTACCTTAAATTCCAATTTGGTAATTACTTGCACATAGGTGTATTAAATCACTCTTTAGATTTTTTTATTTTATTTTCCTTGATTTCTTAAATTGATTTATTTCATCCCCACATTATTTAATTTATAAAATTAGTTTTTAGTCTTCTCGCTAACTTAGAATTAGACTTAATTAAATTTTTATTTGCAAAGGCTTATACCCTTAGGGATTATGATTAACAAATTCATTCTTTAATTAATTAATTCGGCAGTGCTCAAGATTTTACAAGGCTTAACATTCGCTCAAAGTTTTCAAGTCCACCTAGATTCATTGAATCAATTTTTAATTCTACGACGTGCCCTTCAAGATGCACTATGTGTTCCAAAGGTGTCACTCGCCTTTGATTCAAATTTTTAATTACGCGATTTGCCCTTCAAGATGCACTCCGTGCTCCAAGGATGCCACTCTCCTTTGACTAGTTTTGGTAGTTGTCGAACCTCTGGAGTCAGCACTCCATTCAGTTGACCATGTGAGAGTCTAAGGGCTTCTAAGGAATAAGGACCTGCCTTATTGCACCCCCCTTAGAAATATTCGTGAGCGATTGTCTTAGTCTTCCTTCAAGACATCGTGAATCTCTCAAGATAGGTAATCATTAACCTACGATTCAAGGCATGAAGGGAGTTCTAGTAGGATGTGCTAGGGATGTTTCCACACCTCTCCCTCAATATCTATTTTTTTTTGGATGACCCCTTTACTACTTATGTGAGTCAGATTCACAAGCAATCGTCAGTGTGCATCCATAAAAAACACATTGTCAATGATCCATAAACAACATCATAATATAATCTATCATATGTCACATATGCATAAAAGAAATACTCAAACCAATACAATCCACTCTGTGATGCAATCTGAAGTCCAATGAGGTCCAATGATTCCATCAACATCATCAATCTGTCAAGTGTCCTGCACACTCAGGGAAAAATCGTCAATAAAATCTATCAATACATAGATATCAAACAACATAAATCACAATTCATCATTATCATCATAAGAATCCATAAGAGAAATAGATAACCATATATTATAACTGGATCACTTGCACGCAAGTGTCCTCAAAGAATAAGTCAATATCATGTGCTCACAAGAGAGGGATGTTACATACATCCCCTCTTGTTTTAAACTTCTTCCTGAAGTTGTATAGTATATAAATGCAGTAAATAAAGCATTTGAAAATATCTATATGTCTAACTATCAAATAAATATGGAAACTGAGAGCGCATATCATATGCGTCCTCCCAGGTAGCCGAGTGTGGACTATAATTGTCCCACTATCCCTTGATCTGATCAATTGCTCGACGTCGTAGATGTCGAATAAGATGGTCCAAAATGTGTATTCGCTCCGCCATGAGTGCACCCTTGTCCGACACCTAGAAGGAACTCATGTCAATCACATGTGTAGGATCACTAACATAATGTCTCAAAACAGATACATGAAAAATATTGTGCATATGCCTCAAAGAATCAGGAAATTCTAGTCGGTATGCCATGGGCCCTTTCCTTTCCACAATTTCGAAGGGTCCCACAAACCTACGATAGAATTTAGCACCCTTTCCAAACTTGATCGAAGTCTTGTGCGGTTTCACCTGCAAGAAAACTCGATTTCCAACTTCATAATTACTGTCAACGCAATGTGCATTGGCATAAATTTTCTGTCGATCTTGTGCTTCTTTAATTCCTTGTATTATTGTTTGCATTTTTTATTCCATTTGTTGGATTGCTTCTAGTCCTACCAGAACCCTATCCTCAAGTCGATCCCAACTCAATGGCGTCCAACAAGGTCGCCCATAAAGAAACTCAAATGTTTCCATCTTAATGGTACTTTGATAGTTTTTGTTGTACACAAACTCTGTGAGTGGCAAGAACTCTTCCCAACACTTATGTTGGTCCGTCACGTACATATGCAACATATCTTCCAGAATTTGGTTTTTTCTTTCTGTCTGCCCGTCTGTCTTAGGGTGATAAGTTGTGCTAAAGTTAACTTGGCTTCCCAAGGCCTCTTGGAAACTTGTCCAAAAGCATCTCGTAAACATTGATCCTCAATCAAATATGATCCTTTTAGGCATGCCATGCAATCTCACAATCTCCCTGATTACAACTCTAGCTATGTATGGCATCTGATACATCGTGCACATAGGGATAAGATATGCACTCTTCGTCAGAGTGTAAACTACCACGAAAATTGAGTCATGCCTTCTTGTCGTCAGTGGTAACCCAACAATAAAGTCCATCTAAATGACTTCCCATTTCGATTTCCGAAGAGCGTGTGGTTGTAGTAATCCTTTCCGATGTTTATGTTCAACCTTCACATGCTGACATTATAGAAACCTCGCCACGTAGCTAACTATGTCTTCCTTCATTCCTTTCCACAAGAATAAGGGCTTAAGGTTTTTCCTAATCTTCATGACCCCTGGATAAACCATTTACATTGTTCTATGAGCTTCTCTTAAGATCAAACTTATTAATTTGTCATTAGGCGGTACATAAATACAATTATTATACCTCATCAATCTATCGTTGTCCAATGTATATCCTTAAAAATTTGGTACCAACATGGTGTCCTGTATGATATTTTCCTTAACCTCCTTATACCAGTCATCGTCGAACAGTATAGTTAGAGTCATTTATCGAAGATTCGTCTAAATAGGTATCACCGAAAATATGTGTGGTATCTGACTCAACGCATCTGCTACTCTGTTCACTTTTCCTTTTATGTAAGTAATCTCAAACTTGTATTCGCTAAGAAATTCTGACCAACGCCTTTGTCGTGCGTTCAAGTGACTTTGTGTAAAAATGTGTTGCAAACCACAGTGGTTTGTTTTTATTTTGATTTTTCATCCAATCAGGGAGTGTCTCCACACTCTTAGGGCATACAAAATGGCCAATAACTCCAAATCATGGGTCACATAGTTCTCCTCATGCTTTCTTAATTTCCTTGAGATTTCAGCGATCACTCGACCGTCTTACATCAAGACTCCGCCTAGGCCTTCCTTGGATGCATCTGTGCATACCAAGAGTCCTCATCCATGTTGGGGACTTTTAGTATCAATGTTTTCATCAACATCTCCTTGAGCCTTTGAAATCCTTTCTTGCATTTCTCGGTGCATACAAAATTCTTTTTTTTCTTCTACAATTTCGTGATCAGATATGCTATTTTCGAAAAACCTTCGACGAACCATTGATAATATCCTTCTAAACCCATAAAGCTACGTACTTATGGTATGCTCATCGGCACAAGCCATTCCATAATATCCTCTACCTTCGTTGCATCCACAATGATGCCTTCATCGGAGATAACATGCCCTAAGTGATGAATCCTTGATTGATAAAAAGAGAATTTCGACAGTTTCCCATATAAATTGTTTTTTCGTAAACATTGTAGTACCAAGCACAAATATTCGTCATGTTCTTCCTTCATATGAGAATATATCAATATGTTGTCAATGAATACTTGAACAAAATTGTCCAAGTATTCACGAAACACCCCATTCATCATGCTCATGAATACTCCCGGGGTGTTTGTCAATCCAAACGATTAAAAAATAATCTCATAATGTTTGAACCTCATCTTGAATGTGGTCGTAGGAATGTCTTCCTCATTGATCTATAATTGGTGATATCCCGATCTCAAATCGATCTTTGAAAACATAGTCCCGCCTTTCATTTGATCAAACAAATTGTCTATTCTTGGTAACAAATACTCATTCTTGATCATTTCCTTGTTCAATTGATGGTAGTCAATACACAGTATCCACGACCGATCCTTCTTTCTTATGAAAATAATAGGCAAAACCCAAGATGACACACTTGGGCATATGAGTCCCAGGTCCAACAACTCCTTTAGTTTCATTTTTAACTCCTGTAACTTAGGTGTTGACATCTGATAAGGTGTTCTTTCTATCAGTTCAGTTCCAGGTTTCAAGTCGATGGTAAACTCCAGCTCTCTTTCGAGCGACAAACCTGGTAACTCTTCTGGGAACATATCCACAAACTCTCATACTATCGTAAGGTTTTCTAATCCTTCTGCCACTCCCTTGTCATTCAGCGCTAATATTGAATATATCTTGCATCATTTGCGCATGCTCTTTTGTAGTTGTAGGGAAGAAATGAAGCTTACGGAAACTCCTTGGTGTCTTCTTAAAATCACTGGTATCTGTCCCTCATCATCGATCAAACTCAATCATTGCGTATTACAATTGAGTATCGCATCATGTGATTCCAATCACTCCATACTGATCATGACGTAATAATATCCTAATATAATGATGTACATGTTGGCCTTCGTTACAAAATATCCCAGGTTAAGGCTACAGTTTGTAACCTTTCCTCCAACCTTCTTCTTGGAACCCGAAGCCATTTCCATGTATCTAAACTTGTCCTGTTCAACTACTTTTACCTTAATTATTTTTAGTGTTGCACCAAAAATAAGTCTCTCTGTAGCACCGAGATCTATAAAAATAATAAAGGTCTCATCAACGATGGTACCTAACGTCTCATGCACAATAGACTGGTGCTCGACCTGGAGGTTATTTACTGTTGCATGAATTCGGTGGGCCTTGCCCAAATCTCTAACTGTATTGTGTATCAGCTGACCCAACTACTCTGGCCCTCTCAACCGAACAATATCGATGGTAATGTGGCTCTCCACATGTCCAACATATGGTCTTCGGACCTATAATCATGGTCCCCCAAGTAGAATTTGTTGTCCTACCAGCCTGTAACCCTGGTCTATTCTGCTGAACATGCCTAAACTGTTCTTGTTGCGGATGAAATTGTTGTTGGTGTTATGGTCCTTTGTAGGGAGTCCACTGTTGAGGAGAGAGTCATCATGGTGTCGTGAATGTGGATCCTTTTGGAATGTATTGATACCCTTATGAATGTCTATATGGTGTCTGATGATGTTGTGCACCAGATGTCACATGTCTCGTCGGTCTCGCAGGATTCATGTCCTGACCCCCGTTGATCAACTCTTCCTTAGCTATGAGGGCCTTCTGGACTGTATTGTGCAATGTCTAAGGCATTAGGATCCTCACCTTCGTAGGAATGTTGACGTTAAGGCCGAACACAAACTTGTTGACCTTGATCTTCTCGGTGTTCAGATGTGGATCATACCTAAGAAGCTCCACGAATCAGGCCTCATACTCGAGCATCGTACGACCACCCTATCGCAAGACGTTGAACTCATTGAGCTCGAACTTAATGAATTCCTCTGACAAATACTTCTCCCTAAATTGTTCCTCTAACAATTCCCAAGACACGTCTTCAACGACCATGTTTAGTTGTGGTAGGAGTGTCTTCCACCATTAAAGAGCACTCCCCTTCAACTGAAAGACTTCCATACAGAATTTCATGTTGGAGGTGTAGTCTCAAAGTGAGAAGCACATATCCATGTTATACAACCATGCCTCGTTGGCTGCGTTGTCTGTGGCACCCATAAAATCGAGAAAACTAACCTTCTCGAGTTCTCTGTGAATGCTACCAGTACCGACTGGGGCGCATTATGGACCCTCAAGAGGTACATGAACCCTGGCCTCATGTCTATCTATTAGATTAATCAAGGCTTTATGACATCCTCTGAAATGACCTCATCAACCTAACCACATCCCCCCAAAAAATATTCTCTTGTCCAATGACTTGGTCTTCTCCTTGGGGGTTAGACCCCTCTGGCGTGGATTCTACTGGAGGCGTCACACCACCTCCATTCTACATGATTACCTGAAGCGACAAAATTCAATGTAATTAGTGATCAAATATAAATCCAATGTTTAATATAGCGAAAGGCGTAATGATCCCAAGTCGCGGAGTTGAACCCGCTCTGATACCATAAGTAACGACCCCTCTGTTATGACTAGGAAAAGCGAAGCACAATAGGTATTGTTTTTTAAAAAATTAAGAAATTAACGTCCACACATATTTCATAGTAGCGCATAATCAATGACATCATAATTAAAATCATTACAAGAGATTCATCACTGTAATCAACAACAATGCAACGAACGCATCAATATAAGTGATGGATTATCATTAATTTTAATGCATAATTTATTATTATTATTATTATTATTATTATTTTTCCTTGGAAAAACAACATGGGAAATTTCTAGAGTACTTTCCCACTTCGTGAATGGGAAACAGGTAAACCATTGTTCCTAATTACAGGGCCTAATCTCAAAGGGGAACAATAAAATCCAAATCCTCTACCTTTGAGAACTACTTGAAATAACCCTTAAACTCTTTGAGCTAATTTTTTATATACTTTATGTTAATTGTTTTATTTTTTGAATTTATATATAATTAAAATAAATATAAAAATAAAATTGTTAAACAATTTTTGAATTTTATTATTTTTGAATATGAAAATTTATTCTATAATCTAATGATATAATGGCATAATTACAAAATATGATATAAATTATGGGTAGATATAATGGTATAATTACAAAATGTGATATAAATTATGGGTAGTCTTAATATAAGGAATTAACAAACCTATTATAAAATGTTGACAACATATTTTTTTATAATAAATGTGTTAGGGAGTATAATGAGACGATTTGATGTGGTCACAATTAAGAACATACTCTCGTCTTATTCATCTTATTTGATAAGAACATATTTCTTTATAATAAATGTGTTAGGAAGGAGTATAATGAAACAATTTGATGTCGTCACAATTAAGAACATACTCTCGCCTTATTCATCTTATTAGTCCCTATCGAAGACGCAGAGGGACTATAGCGAACTATAATTCATTGACTTCATATTAATATGTCCTTTGACTATAAATTTTTGCATCATCTGTATTGTTCATACTATAGAAGTAAAAACATTATTATATATATATATATNATTCGAGGTCTTATTTCTAGCTTCGTTGTTCCCAATGTTGTAAATGTGTAGATATCCAAAGTTTTGAGCTTAGATGCTCCTTTTTAATTTTTATTACATTTTTACTGAAATGTTTACAAACCGAAAGTTCTCAGCATGGACGTTGTTTTTTAATGTTTTTTTATTATTGGTCCCTTCCAAATGCATAGATGGACTATAGTGATCACATATTAATATGTCCTTTTACTATTACTATTACTATTATTATTATTATTATTAGTCCTTTGTATTTGTAATGCATACATAAGGTTTAGATCATTGACACTTTTTTTGGGGTGCTTGAATAGGCCTGATAGCTTAAATGTTTACATAGCGCGAGGTCCTGAAACAGGCCTGATAACTTAAATGTTTTCATACCGCGAGGCACTTAGACAACCTAACAGCCTTAAATGTTTACCTAAATAGTCTTCTTAGAGTTTATTTTTCCTTGAAATTTTCCATACGATGTTGCAACAAATTTGGACAATATTGTTGTCCACCGCCAATTTTATAGGCATTATATGTTTCATACTTATTCTCGGCTTGGAATGCAATTTGGTCATCGTTGAAGCTACATACATTGTTTATTGGTTAGGTGGATGCTTATTCTTTGTTGGTTCGTCAGTTGATGCTTGTTGTTGTTTGGTTCAACTTTGCAAGGTTGGGGACCTGCGCTTGCAGTTGGACCTGTTGGTGCTTATTGATTGTTTTTTTTTACTTCAACTTTGCAGGGTTGGGGTCCTGCATTCGCAGTTGGATTTGTTTTGTTTTTTACTTTGCGGGGCTAGGTGTTGCACCCACAATTCAACCTGCATTTCTATCATTCATCATTTCAGAGTAAGTTTTGATGTCATAATTTCATTTTCTATTCCTTCTTTGTTGTTTAGTGTTTTCATTTTGCAAGTAATAATGTTTGATTATTTCTACTGGCATGTTCGTGATATGTTTCCAGTTCCTTCTGTTCTTCGGGTGCAGTTTGGTAATCGTTGGAGATACATATGTTGTTTACTAATTCGGTGGTTGTTTCTTGTTCATTTTTTCGTTGGTTCGTCGGTTGCTGCTTGTTTTTGTTTGGCTCGGGTTTATGAGTTTGGGGCCCTGATGTCATAATTTCATTTTCTATTCCTTCTTTGTTGTTTAGTGTTTTCATTTTGCAAGTAATAATGTTTGATTATTTCTACTGGCATGTTCGTGATATGTTTCCAGTTCCTTCTGTTCTTCGGGTGCAGTTTGGTAATCGTTGGAGATACATATGTTGTTTACTAATTCGGTGG
>JASDQU010206971.1:39245-52782 GCA_032191745.1 Picea mariana
TATATATATTGGTTCTTTGAGGTGTATAGGTCCTGCACCCACGATTGGACTTGCGGTTATGCTGTTTATCATGTCTGGCAAAGTCAATATCTGGCACATGTTCTGTGCCCACCTGTTCTACTATAAATTTTTGTTGATACTTCAATGTTGACATGATACAAAATAGTGGCATAATAAATAATTGGACAACTACATGTGCAATTACAATATCCGTTGTCTTTTTGTTAAAATAAAACATGTGAAAAATGCACTTATTAACCATATATGGTGAAATGTACCCATATCACAATACAACCTCTTTATCCTCTACTCAGACTAGTGTGACAACGATACAATTTGTCTTGTACTTGAGATATGATATGTACACCAAAAATACTGCAAAATTATATTTCCATGTCTGGAAGTATATCTTGATACTTTGCCACAAAAAACCAATATCATTTAGCTATGGCCATGCAATTTCTTGATATTTTTTGGCTTCTAATATATTTTGGGTAGAATTTTTTTTTATATATTTACAACCATGGATGGAGAAAAGCAAAGGTTCATGTTTCTAATTATCTTTTATTCTATTAGTTGATTCTCATTTACTGTATGTACATATTACTTGTTCTCCTCCGCATACCAGCTTCCATTCATGTTCATTGTGTTTTGTGCATTCCCACATTCAAACAAATAGAATAGCTGGAGAAAGCGAAGGAGCCTTAACTACAACAGTGGATGAGGAGATAGAAAGGTACATGCTTGTATTGTTATTTCATATTCCATTGTTTTGTATTTCATTTATTATCTGTATATGTGTTCACCTAATTTATTGTATGTAGATATTGCAGAGCTTCCTACATAATAACTTATCTTCATGTCCTTTTTATTTTGTGTGCCGTTACATTGAAAAAAATCGAACTCTGTTTATTATTTTTTACATGTCTTCCTGCATACTAACTTCCTTCATGTCCATTGTATTTTTCCTGCATTGCTACGTTTAAACAAACAAAGTGTATGAAGAGGACAATGGACCCTTTGGCGTGAATGTAGAAGAGGAGTTACAGAGGTGCATACCTGTACTCTTATTTCATATTCCATTGTTTAGTATTTCATTTATTGTCTGTGTATTTGTTCTACTTATTCTAGTGCTTTGCACCTTTTTTTCTATATGTATACACTAGGTATATTTCTTCTTATTCTCATGTGAATTGTATTCTCTTTGCTGCTACATTGAAATAAATAGAAATATATTTCTTTCTTTTACATGACTTTTTGCATGCTAACTTGCCTTCATGTCCAGTGTATGTTCGGTGTTGCTACCTTGAAAGAAATAGATTGGTTGGACGGGAAGATGAATTCTTATATACGACAACAGAGGGACCTGTGGTATAATCTTCAAAAAGGTATACCAATTGTGCTAGTAAATTAAACATACAAAACAGGTGGGGGCATATAATATTGGAATAGAAAATGATGATTTGGTAACAATGGGCCTTTGTGCCCTTCCTATTTTTAATTTTTCCATTTTCTATTATCCTGTTTTTTTTCCCTCTTCTATACTTAATTTTTATCGTCTACTTTTTCTTTCTTATTGCTTTCCTTAGTCATATTTAAGAAAATTCTTTGGTGTGTGAGTTGGTAGACTCACGGGTTCAAATTTATGGTCATGCTTCTACCTTATTCCATACTTACCCACTTTTTCGATCGCGGGTTCTCGGGCTGTTGGGTTAAATATTGTGCCTCTAGATTCAGAGGTTCTACAATATACAGATTGTTCATGATACCCCACCATCACACCCTATTTATTGTTACACATTTTTTCAGTCAAAAAATATGAGGCATACAATTTGATCCTTGGGTCCTCATGTTTCCTGAGTATCCCTTGACACCCTATTTTGTATTCGATCTCTTTCGACCCTGCATGTGACATTAAAAACAATTATGGACAATATACAATGCATATTCTTGTTTAGTCCTTCTTATGTTCATCTACACATGCTTGCATCAGAAAAAGTTGGACTAGTGACATGGCCATGAGCAGTCAATCATCCCAAACTTCAGTAGACCGACAAGGACAACGGTAAATATGCATACATTTTGTTCCTCATATGTTTACCAAACAAATATACTCGGCTATTTATTCATCTATGACATCGTGAATATGTTGATTTCATCTGCAGCACATACTTTGCAGTTCAAAAGAAGTATCAATAAGTGCAAGTGAGACGTTGAACATAGTGCAGGTTCTGCAGACTAAGAGGTGATCTATAAAAGTAAATAGTAAAGTAAAATTTTAATCTCAAGTAAGTTTATTAATCATCTAAACGTGTCAATGACATGGCCATACAATAATTTTTTAATATGATTAGGTAAATGTGAAAAAGTAAACAAAGGAAACGTATGCATTCATAAATGCAAGGAAGTTATGAAGAATAAATCTTATTCATTTATTTAAGTGTAAGATGAAGAATATGGCAACATATTTAATTGTTGTCCACTAGATTGAAATTTTTAATTAAAAGTTTGATAAAACCATTGATTCCAATAGGGGGGATGCCTATCGACATAGTTAAATTTATCAGCTAAACCATGCTATATTAAAAAGAAATCCACGGGTCGCAAATGAGATGTAATTTTTTTATTTCATAAGCAAATCTTATTTAATCATGCATAAGAGAAAGAAACTCAACGTAGGCACCTTCGAAGAAAATACTTTTAGGAATATTGCAAAAAAATCCTTTATTGAATCCATCACCTCGAAATATTTTATATTTGGAAATTATCTTTAATCTTTTTTCTCATTTCAAAATATTAATATTTTTGTAAGTATTCTATTTTATTATCAACCATATATACAATAAGAATATCAACCTTATGTACAATAATAAGAAGGATTATTCAGAGTGCCTATGATATCATTGCATTTATATATCAGTCGATTAAAAGTCTTATGATTGTTAAGCCGGTTCTAAAAGGGAAACGAGATAGCTTTTAAAAAAATAGTTGTTGCAAACTTGAAATGAAAAAAACAATACAAAGTTTGTGTGACTGGCAACCATAATCTTTAATAAACTTAGAAAATTGAATGGAGGAAAATGAAACCGGTCCAAAACAACCAAACTTTGGCCGACATGTAGAAACAAAGCCTTATTCATTGGAAATGGGCACCCTGGTAGAAGAACCACCTTCGCCAGCATCCATGTCACTTTCCTTGTGACGATCATCGTGGACAAGTGCCACCTCAATCAATGGATGTATATATGAGTGAGATAATAATCGACAACGCTTCCCATGATCATCAAAGTTGATATCCTCCCATGAAGATTCCAGGATCCTGGAGGGATTTGAAACTCCTCCATTGGCAAGAAAGTCAAGCACTATATTAGCATCTTGGATAACATGAGAGGGAATGAATATTGAGATATGAATAACGGCTAGATGAAAGAGATCGAGAGTGGCATCAAGACGCCAGTTACATGAGACTTTGCTTGGAAGAGAGCCATTTTGAATTCGTGTAAGCATGTGGATGATAAGATTGGAGTTTCCTTCAGGAATAAACTTTTCGTAATGATGAGAGATGGCTATCCCAATGCCTTGGATGAGAGACCACAACTTTGATGCATTTTCGATAGCAGGGAAAATCCCCCTATTACTATACCAGGGTCAATATATAGGCAGATCTATGATCTCCCTTAAAATTCAATCTAATTCCTAAACTACGCCAAACAATATAAAATGGAAGAATAGAAAGAGATAAGAAAGTAGGTCAAAAGTTGTATCTTTGTTCCAAACATTCGATGTTGACCTCCTTGACCTTTGTAGGTTCCCGGGATGTTGGTATCCTCCCAAAGATGACCTCCAAGAACACTTAGGCAAACAACACTACAAATATACTATCTCTGCTCATCCATATTAGGGTTAGATATAAACCATTATGAATAAATCAAATGGAAAACATAAATATATCATTTGGGACAAGAAAAAAGATTATTTTATTCAAATCCAAAGATCAAAAGTTACAACCTTTTTAGGTCGACACTCTGTGAACCTGGTTCGGGCTCCTCTTAATGTTTATCCAAGTGCATCATCACAATGTTTTCTCTCAAAATCAACTGATCAATTTAGGGAAACGGAAGGGATTGTATAGGAGAAAAGGCTAGATAGGGAATTCTAAGGAAAAAACTCAGAAAGGGTTGCAAAAACTTGGGCAAGGAGGGGAAGGGATTTTGGCAGAGTTTCTCTGTTCTAATTCTTGATGTTGGAATGGGACCCCAAGACCTCCTTTTCTATGAAAAAAGGATAGTTATTCAGTTTGGGGATGGGCTACAATGAATGAATTAGTTACGAAACTCCAATAGCTCCTTAACTTCGCTGAAATCCTTGCAACTTTGGGAGCTAAATGTAGGTTGTTTAGTATGCATCTAGCGTATGTACGTGGGCTTTCTAGTATGAAGCTAAGGTATGTACAAAGGAGGTAGTGCAGTAGGGCGTGTACATGCTCCAAAAAATGTTTTTTTAAAGAGAGTTCCTCAACGGTAATTTGGAAAATTGTGCAAGTAGAATGACCAATGCCATGTATGCATAAGTAGGGAATTTTAGGGCTACAACAATTTTTAAAATTGAAGCCTGGTTATCTTGAGAAGATCCTGAGGATATTTCCTTCCACATCTCTGAAAACTCCTTCATAACTAGCATGCCCTGGATTTCCTTTTGATGCACCATCAAAATTGAGTTTAATAGAGAACGGAGGGGGGTCAATAAGGACGAGGGGGAAGAGGGGATGGAAGGAAGGGGATTGCGATAGGGGTTGAATGACGGGTGGGAGGGAATCCAAAAGGCTAGGATATGTTGTTAATGGTCATTGTACTTGAAATACTCGGCATCCCAAAAGCTTGATCGAATGGTTTCAAGGATATACATCTTGATGTTGTCCCAAGTAGAGGTCAACTAAAGTGATTATTGTTTGAATATGTGTTGATTTCATTCCTTCCATGTTTCCCATAGAACAAAGTCGAGGAAAATTCATCAGACGCAATTGATAATGGGATTTTGAAAACTTTGATCTGCATGAGGAAATGGTCAAGAAGACGAAATTTTGACAATGGTTTGATTGTCGAAATGAGGTAGATCCCTGATCCCAGAGAAGGATTCTAAAAGAATAAGAGTTGAGGAGATGTTCTAAATATTCCTCAACCCTTACCTTGAATCCAGTGCTACCATGTTTTTGTGCCAAGAATATTGTTGAGAAGCTCTAGATCATGCAACCTTATATCTCCTGTGAGCATAGGAAGATAGAGGGTTTTTCAAGCTACTAGTGCCCATTTCCTAGTGGTGCTAGATCCCTTCCATAAAATTTCCTTTGAAGAGATCTTGCGGCTTTGAGGATTCGACTAGGGGTAGCGAGGGAAGAAATGTAATATGGGGGAATGGATTGAAGGACCTTTGTTAGGAGGACTATCACTAGCAATGTTAAGGGAACAAAGTTCTAGATGGAAAATTTCTTGCAAATACAAGAGATAAGATCTTCCCAAGAACAATTTTAGATTGTCTCTAACTTCAGATTGAAGAGACAATGTAACAACCCAATTTGACTTCTTAATGATCATAAATTATTAAGTTAAATTTATGTAACTATCATAAAGGGTTTAAAACTAGAGTAAATTTATATTTATGTTTAACCATGATAGGGGATTTATTTGTTTCTGGTTGCAATATTTAATAAAAAAATCTAAACATCACATAATATATCTATAAATGCTATAAATTGAAATTTATTGAATTTAGTACAAAAATGATAATTTCATAATTACCTCTTGAAGAAGAAGGTTGTCCTGCTGAAAATGATTGCTTGAATGATTTCCTAAAAGTGCCTTCCTGAAACTATTTTCTCCCAACCAGCTAGGAACATAGCCTCTTTGGATACCTAGCTCCATGAAATTAGATTCCCTGGCCCCCGAGCCCAAAATCCCAACAACCAGTTCACTAGCCCTAAATCTTCCTCCAAATTCTCTCCGATTACCTTTCTCCCATTTCCTTCTCCAATGCTCCCTTCCTCTATTGATCCCCCCTCTCCCATGCCCCAACCTCCTTTCTTATCCCCTCTCTTGAATCCTCCCCCCATTTAATTGCCATCTTCCTTATCCGCCCATTAATTCCTTCACCTACCTTTTTAATAATAAAATAACAAATGATTCACATATAGTTTTTTCAATAATTAATTTAACTTAACTTAATAATTTATGATCATTAAGAAGTCAAATTGGGTTGTTATAGACTGGAAGGGGTATGCCAAGGTATTTGGATAGAAGGGATCTCATGGAGAATACAAGAATATGGGAAACATGGAATTGGATAGAGACATGCGTGTTAAAGAAGAAAATTTGTGATTTAAGATGATTGATGGAGATACATGAAGCTTCCAAAAAAAATTCTCATATTTTTTTTTAAAGTTCTTACCTCCTAGGTGGAAGGAATTTTGATCAACATAGTGTCATCCAAAAAATTGTTATGTGAGAGAGGAAAGTTCGAGGAGTGAAGCAAGATCCCCTCAAGTGTGTGTGAAAGAAAAAAATCCTTGATATGGTGGCCAAGGCATTCAACCATGAGGATTAATATGAAGGCTAAAAGGGAATCCCCTTGACAAATACCTATGGAAGGATGAAAAGGAGGTGAGGGGGAACGATTAATTAGGATGGAAAATAAGGAATATGAGATGGGATTCATGATCCAACTGGCCCTGGAGGGATGGAAGCAAAAGGATAAGAGGACCTATCATATGTATTTCTAGCTAAGTTGATCAAAATCTTTGAATATATCAAGCATGACCAACATTCCTCGGGATTTGGCAGTTTTAAGGGAGTCAACCACCTCATGGTCCAGGATGATACTGTCTAGGATTTGTTGACCTTATACATAGAATGACTCTTCTTTTCCTATAAAGAGATGAATCAATGGTTTTAGATGAAGGGCTATGAATTTGGTTAAGATTTTTTAGATGACATTATAGAGGGAAATGGGTCTGAATTTGTTGGGGTTAGACACTTTCTCCTCTTTAGGGATCAACCTCAGGATGGTAGTATTCAATGCAAGAGGAATAACAAGATCACATACATATTTTTTTATCACCAACCAACAGTGGTGCAAGAAGTTAGTAGTGAATTCATCTGAGCCGAGAGACATCCCAGGTACCATATTCATATTATTTTCTTTAAATTATTCATAATAGAATCAAATTTATCATAGTTGGGATAAGTTAAAAAGGACTAAAAAGGAATATTAGCTTCTAATCAATATCAGAATGAGAGGTGAGATTGTTACCTTCAACATAAGTGAGATGTGTACTTCAGTTGTCAAGCCTTCGTTGAATTATTGATCGGTGAAACAATTTTGTGTTATGCTCACCCTTCTTGAGCCATTAAACCCGAAAATATTTCCTCCATGGGATTTCCTTCTGAATTCTCTTGTCTTCTATTTGGGAAGAGAGATATTTTTATTGCTAAGTAAGATGTTTCGATCTACCATGCAGAATGATTTGTTGTTGGATTCCTGCCATCTTATATTACAAATGATGTTGGGCTTGAAAAATGTTATAGAAGATTAATTTGTTCCAAGGTATCATATTTTTTTTAGATTTATAAGACGGTGTTGAAAGAAATAAATTAATGAGTCATGCATAACCTCATCCTCTTCCCACCAAGTTTGAATATTTTTCTCAAAATTCAGATGGGACGGTAAAAAATTTCCAAGTCTGAACCGTCTTTTAAGAAGGGAACCCTCAACATCTAGATTGAGACAGATGGGCCAATGATCAGAAATGACAGATGGAAAATATTTTCGTACATATGTTAACCTATATCATCAAGTAATCATAAACCAAAAGTATGTGTAACCAACAAGCAATTTGTTGAGTTCCCCCTCTATGATTATTCCAAGTTTGTAGGCCATTGATGAGCTCAATGTCAACCTAATTTTGGATTTGGATGAAGGCACTGAAATATTCACTATATGACTCATGTCAACAGATCCCCCCCTTTTTTTCCTTAAGGGAGGTTATGAGGTACATACCAACTCCCAAAATCTAGTGTTGATTGTCAATGCAATCAGAAATATGTTGTAATGACTGTAGAAAATCATATTTTTCATTAAGTTGTGGTTTATAAACATTTTTGGTGAAACCTGTGGCTTCAGAGACAATTGGTTGAAAGAGAGCAGTTAAGATTCTGGGAGTAGAAAAATTTTATCTAAAAGGACTGTGGCTGGATTCAAAATAATTTCCATCCCCCCCACAGATCCTCTATAGTCCATAACCATGGAAAGGCCATTTTTCCATACTTTGAGGAGAATATAAGCTAAAGATAAACTTGATAATTTTGTTTCTTGAAGCAAAAAAATGTTAGGTGGTTCCATACATACCTTATTTTGTAAGAGTCATTGCATACTCTTACCATTTATTCCTCTAATACTCCAAGAGACTAATTTCATTGTAAACATGCAAATGCTTGAAAGGAATATGTGATCAAATAATTTTGGCATGAATTAACCAAAATGTCTTCTATTTCTTGCAAATTTTGCAGATTATATTTCCTGCCTTAGATATTTTCCCCATGAGGGTTATTCTTGGGCTTCAACTTGCTTATTTGGATTCAAGGCATCAGATTGGATGAGAATGAAAGGTTGGCACCAATTGGATATTTGTGTTTTTTGTGGAGAGCTATGTGGATGTGATGGATGTGATATGGGGGGATTGATTTCATTTCCTTTATACGACATGCATCCACAATAACTTGTATATAAATACCTTCCAATTCCATATAATCTAGCCCTAGATCGATGCCTTCCTCCTCCTCCTGATTCATGGTAACATATTCAATGGGAAGGGTGTCAAAGGGAAAGGCCGATATTTTGGGTTCTTAGGGTATCCTTAGTGAGGGGAAGGATCATATGATTTATGATCCTTGGGATTTTTGGGAGAGGGATTTTCCTAGGGATTAGAAGGGAGGGTCTCGGGGGTAGATCCAATGATCTCGAAACTATTTTTGGTTTCCATATTTTTAGAAAACTCTAAGGGGGTGGGTTTTTTTCCCAATATTCTTCGATTGGATACATTGGTGAAACCCTCCTCATCCTTTCTAGGAGTAGGCTTGGTAATATTTGTTGGATTGATTATAGGACATCCTCTGAAGAGATTCCCATGCTCATGAGAGTATCAACAATGAAAGGGAATGGATTCATAGTCAATAATTTGGATCCAATCCAAGTCTTCGTATATATAATGCCCCATTTTGACCTAGGAAACTAATTTACTTATGTTCTAATTGTATTTTCATTTGAGTATTAATTGTGAAACATTAATTACATTGGCACTTCAAATTATGGACATGTGGTCCTATGTAGGTCTAAATACTATGAGTAATTATTGCCATGTTGTTAATGACAATTGTTATATGATTTACTTCTAGCATGCAAATTTTGATTAACGAATATGGGTATGTGGATATTATGTTTAATGATATGTTTTAAATACAATCACATGTCAATAGTATATGGTTATGGATAAGTTCATTTGGTAAACAAATCTGCAAGTTGAATAGGCTATGTAATAGCCAGAGAAGTGTGATAGTAAGTGATCGATGTCGTGGACATCGAATGACAAATGTAATGATATGAATTAGCCTTATTCTATTTTACATTTGTTCAAATGAATCGCCATGGTATTTGGGCAAGTGCACGTTTCTCAGGTAGCATGACTGCCTAAAATTGGATACTTGATGAAAAATATCCTAGAACACAGTGCTGCAGTATGGTCCATGATAGGGTGTTGACCCTAGTTGATCAGGATCGATGGAGGCATTTCCCACCATTTATCCTCTAAAACTTGGAGTCGTGGCAGGTTTGTATTAAGCCACTCTCCCTTAGATGTGCAATGTCGACTGTCAGTTGCCTGTTGGGGAAGCTTGGTCAAGGTTGTTGAAACTTCCTCTTATGGTTTCTATCTGGAGTTAGTTTATAGTTGACACTCGAGTGTAGTCCAACAGAGGAGGGATGGTATTTGGAATATGGAAGTAGGTTAGGGAGAAAGGGTGTTCAGAGTAGTTGAGAGTGTTGTTGGGATTTAGTAATGTAACTATAGTACCTAACTTATTCCCTTCTATTTTTGGTATTAAATGCTTAATTCAATTATGATGATCTAAGTAAATGTTTCATTTGTTTTGAATTGTTGTGACTAATGTATTAGCATTATTTTGTTAATATAAGTGATTGATTAATGCATTACGAGATTTATTGTACTATTAACTTCATTGTGAGAAAAGATGAATTATGCATTAGATGTGTTGATTGTTATCATTAGTACATGGGCGATTTATGTATGCCCTAGCTATGCATACATACCTTGCACGAGTACTCTAGTATTATTAACACATATATTAGATATTACAATATTATTTTGTATGGGTTGTGTTTGTTGTATGTTCATGTTTGTAGTGAAAAATAGATTTATAGGGTTTAAATAATTCATTCATTAGATTGGTAAATTTTACTTAGGGGTTTATTATTTTTAAAATAAGAAGAAGAAGTGAAATATGATTTTATTAAGTTGATTGTATTTAATGTAATTTAGAATTTTGTGACCTAATAGAGATATTTTATAATTGTGCTTTAGATTTTGTGACCTACTTGAGATATTTTATAATCATGCTTTATTTATGAAGATAGGTAGAATTTTAGTTTATTAAATGGGGGGAGGTGACAAGGGAATAATTTATCTTAGTTTTGGTATTCTTAGAATTTTGGGCTGAGGGAGTTGAGAAAGGCGGTGGATAAGGAATGAAGGGGGGAGGAAAACGAAAGGAAGGGGGTTCGATGTTACGAGAAACATTTTGGTATGGAGATGGGGATGGAGACTTGGTATTTTTCATTTTGGCATTTTTGGACATATTGGGATTGTGGTTCTAGGAGTTTGGGCACTGTGGGTCAGGATACTTGGTTTCCTGGAGCTAGGGAGCCAACAAGGTTGTTGCTAGTTGGTTGGGAGGTAAAACATCCAATTGGGAAGTTTGCTAAAGATCTATAGGTTGGACTTCTAAATCGAACAAGATTGCAAGTATTTTGCAAGTATTTAGGAATACAAGTATTTTGCAGGTATTGGCTAATAGAAAATATTATATTCTTTCAATTTTGACAAATAATTTTTCTTCTTAATTTAAAAATAAAAATATAATATTCAACTTTAAAATTTGGAAATGAGAAAAGGAATNAACACATATATTAGATATTACAATATTATTTTGTATCGGTTGTGTTTGTTGTATGTTCATATTTGTAGTGAAAAATAGATTTATAGGGTTTAAATAATTCATTCATTAGATTGGTAAATTTTACTTAGGGGTTTATTATTTTTAAAATAAGAAGAAGAAGTGAAATATGATTTTATTAAGTTGATTGTATTTAATGTAATTTAGAATTTTGTGACCTAATCGAGATATTTTATAATTGTGCTTTAGATTTTGTGACCTACTTGAGATATTTTATAATCATGCTTTATTTATGGAGATAGGTAGAATGTTAGTTTATTAAATGGGGGGAGGTGACAAGGGAATAATTTATCTTAGTTTTGGTATTCTTAAAATTTTGGGCTGAGGGAGTTGAGAAAGGCGGTGGATAAGGAATGAAGGGGGGAGGAAAACCAAAGGAAGGGGGTTCGATGTTACGAGAAACATTTTGGTATGGAGATGGGGATGGAGACTTGGTATATTTCATTTTGGCATTTTTGGACATATTGGGATTGTGGTTCTAGGAGTTTGGGCTTATTGGCTTGATTATATTGTTCAATTAAATTGCTAGAATAAGAATAATGATTAAAACTGTTATGGAAAATTGTTAAATAAATCTTGTAAAAAAATTGTTAGATAAAAAAAATATATTGTTAAATAAAACTATATATGTTGGCTAATAGAAAATATTATATTCTTTCAATTTTGACAAATAATTTTTCTTCTTAATTTAAAAATAAAAATATAATATTCGACTTTAAAATTTGAAAATGAAAAAAGGAATGATTTTCAATTTTTTAATATATATATATATATATATATATATTAAAAAATTATTACTGAAAAGAAAAATTATAAAATCATGGTTAAGGGCAAACCTTTGAATTACAACCCTTAAAAAACCAAAAAATGACATGTAAAACCCTTAGAAATAACCTAGAAACAATCCAAGAAAACACTAATAGATTATCTAGAAAATCCAGAAGGGTGAGAAAATGAGTTAAAAAGAAATGGAGCCTGGACGCCTCTTCAAACCCACATCATGTTAAAGATAAATGAGACACTTATTTTGCATGGTTTAAATCTAAGAACATACGAAGGAAACCTAAGATCTCGTTGGAGATATAATTGTTTTGGGATGCATATGTAGAAGAGGGGGCTAAACTAAATAAAATGATATAAATATATATACAATTTTAAAATGGATATGTTTATTTATTTAGAAATTACTTATTAAAAATATGTATAATAAAATATAGTTTAAAAAAATAAATTAATTGAAATAAAAAAATATATGTTTATTTATTTATTTTACTTAGAAATTATTTATTATACAAAATATAATCAGAAATTATTTATTATACAAAATATAATTTAAAAAAAATAATAATTAAATTTAAATTAAATTAGTTGGGTAATAAACAAAGTTTCCATGGTTCTTATTTCAACGCATTTAATGAGTTTCCGTGGTGCTTATTTCAACGCATATAATGTAAATTAATTTGTTATCGGCATTATAGAATGGTTGTCCTACCGCTTAGACAACTTTTTCATTATTCATTATACCACTTTAAGTGAGGTCCCATAAGAATTATGTGCACTAAAAAATAAATATATTAAGTTTGTGTCAAAGAAGTCCTCCACGAGATAAGGTATGCAATAAATAAAACCGTATGGGAGGACGCTTTTAATTCTGAGTTCATAAAACTATCCAAACCATTGTCATAACTATTAAATTAAATGTATCGTGGAGAGAGGTTAGATTTTTTTTTATAAAAAGTATAATTTGACAAGGAAATGTTAAATTTTTTATATAATAATGTAGGAAAAAATAATTTTAATTTTTTTTTAACTTTACTTTAAATAACGGGATGAATATTATATATGGAATACATTTTTATATACATGACATTAATATTTTATACTTTATTTATTTATAATTAGAAATAATTAAGAAGATATTTTTAATATTTTCATTTTTTAAATATTAAAACTTATTACTAAAATGATTATATAGTACATGATTATTTTAAAGCTAAATTTTTATTTCAAAGGTAATTTTGATTAATGTTAAATAATAAATTATTAAATAATATAAAACATTGAACTAAAGGGTGAAATCATGAAGGTGGGTTACACTTTTGCTTGTTTTATGACAAAAAAAACTGTATTTTCACAAGTTATTCAACTTCCGACATATAAAAGTATTTTTTTTATTTTGAATTTCACTTTACAGTAAAAACAAAACTTGTGAAGAATTGTGTTAGCTTTCTAATGACTAT
>JASDQU010206975.1:14211-24984 GCA_032191745.1 Picea mariana
CCCCCCCCACCACCACATGCAAAGAATATAATACATACCCAACAAGGATGAAAGAAAACATAAGAAACATGGTTATGTATTTCAAGATTATGGACTAGATGAATTTGTATACCACTATATGAACTTAGTTGTTAGTACAAACCTACAACTATAAACATTGCCAAGGATGAAATCATTAGAGGTACCATACTTCCCGCATTACTCTGAGAATGAGAAGTTAATGGATACCATTAGTATTAGAATTGATCTTGATGGTCTACTTGAATGACCATAGATAAGTAGAAATGTATGTGTGTTGTTTTCTATTTTCTATTATATTTCAAGGTATGTGTCTTGTGTTTTTTTTTTGGTTGAATTTTCAATTAATTTATAAATTATTCCTAATTTTTATTAATGAATGAGTCTAACATTGTTGTCCTTCATTGTGTGAGGTTATTCAAAGAATCATTAGAACATGAAGGCCCGTAATGGCATTTTTCAACACTGTTCCAATAATTTTTAGAAAGATGGATTTGGGATTGTATTCAATAGTATATAATATAAGCTAATGAAAACCTTTTATTTCACACTCAAAGATAGCTTACAATGAAAAAAAGACCCAGTCTTCATGAGGTGAAAGGGCCTCCATGTGTATGTCGCTAATTTGTAAATTTATAATTTATCCTCATTTAACGGATTAAATGAGTGTACATTCTTTTTTTTCCAAGGAAAAAAATATACTTCTTATTCTAGTAGAATGTAAAAAGCAATCGTAATGTTCTCCAAGAACTGTCTAAAAAGGTCCTTGAAGAGGGAATCAAGTACTACAAAAAAACATATATAAGCAAAAGCTCAACAAAAATACTTAGATACCTATAAAGACATTGTCATGTTTGTATTAACTAAAGTCCTTTAAATGGTTGTAATTTGTGATTTCAACTTGAAAAGAATTTTCAACTTGAATTGCACGACGATTGTTGTGCAATTTGAGAGATATTGTACCACAATTAGGGGCAAAGATTTGACACAACATTCACCATTGCAGTAGGTAGTAGTCTAATTGCTCTACGTTTTCTCCTTTTTTCCGGTGATATTTTTTGTTCAATTTTGCCAACCAAAATTTGTTGGATCTCCATATTTGAGTGGTTAATTTTGTATAATCCGAATGTCCAAAATTTTCAGCACACAAATCTATTTATGAATTCAAAAATACAATTTAAATAACAAAATTTATATCTCCTGATTCTAACAAAACAAACCAAAACACAACACCTTACAGTAGCTCCCAAAACCTTCCCCAACAAACCTCAATATTTACTTTCACTTGCATTCATTGGAGATATTACTAATGGAGGCCATGAAATGATCTTTACTTTCGCTTGCATTCATTGGAGATATTGCTAATGGAGGCCATGAAATGAGAAGAACAATTAGAGCATGGTAGTTTTCTCAAAAGTCTATGCAAAGCAACACATGATTGTGTGACATTTTTAAGTTAGCTCATGATTGCATGATAATTGTGAGTTAGAGCACGAACAAAAGTTATGCAATATCATTTTAAAAATATACTTTTTACAATTTAATTTATTTTGTATTTTTATAATTTTTTTAAATATTATCAATATAAAATGAAATTTTCAACCCTTCATCTAATGAAATGAAGATGAAATGAAATAAGAACATTTACAAATTTAAAAATAAAAATAAAAAATTCTAATTAATAAATAAATATTGAAAAACTTTAACACTATCTTTACAATTTAATTTATTTTGTATTTTTATAATTTTTTTAAATATTATCAATATAAAATGAAATTTTCAACCCTTCATCTAATGAAATGAAGATGAAATGAAATAAGAACATTTACAAATTTAAAAATAAAAATAAAAAATTCTAATTAATAAATAAATATTAAAAAACTTTAACACTATCTTTAAAAATATAATTTTTTTTTTTTTTAATTTAAAAATTTGCATCTAACTTATCACATTTTGGGGAAACATAACAAAGCATGTTGACTAAAAGCTTCATCACCCTTTAAAAAAATATGGAACAACTAATGCTAAGTCAAAACGTGTTGACGAAAATTGGAATCATATGGTTATCTACCTCGGCAGGGACAAATAAGGAAAAGCTTAAAAGATGGGGAAATGCTTAGATGAGGACTTTCTAACCATTTCTCCCTCGAAAAGTCACGTGGATGACAAATAAGTTGAGCATAGCCTTTCTTTAGGTTTTATAGGTTGGACACATTGAAATCCAAAGAAAGAGGTGAGGCTATTGCGAAAGTTTAAAATTGATTTCAAGAATAAAAAAGTATGAATTAAAGGTTATAGTACAAAAGAGCACAAAGGAAAAAGTTCAACCACTAGTTTGAGATACTTAGATAGGGATGGATAACGCTGCAAGGGTGGGGTGAGATGGAGGGTGGGGTGAGATGGGAGGGTGTTTAACTTAACAAATATATATTTTGGTTTTTTATTCAACCCGGGCAAATCTAATAATTAAAGAGAGAAAAGTCATTTTACTTTAACAATAAATATTGAATATGAATATATTATATGTTTTTTTATGAGAGGAGTTTTTAATTAAAAAAATTAATATTTGCATATTGTATATAAATGACATTGTTTCTATAATGACGATATTTGTGCAAAGTTTGAAATTCTTTCTGCTTTAATTGGAGGCACTTATGACATTTTGAAGAAATTATCTTATTTTATCCTATTGAAGATGTATGGAATTTTGGGTAAGTTATTATTTATTTTATTTAAATTGTCACTCAAAATTATCTTATTGAAGATATATGGAATCTTGGGTAAATTATCATTTATTTTATTTAAATCATCCCTAGATTGAAAATAAGAAGTGTTATTGAAAATTCAAGTAGATTGAAAATTCTAACATTTGAATAATGATGTTTTTTTATTAAAATAATTAAGAGTTTAAATGTAAGAGGTGATAAACTTTGAATTAACAATACAACCAGGGCCATTTTTGTAAAATTTTTATGAGAAGTGAAACATCTATCAATCACATAAAGAAGCAAGAGCAAGGTGATAGATTTTTAGATCTCGTACTTTATAAAAGTTCTTAATAGTCCATGAATACCTTTAAACATGTAATGCAAATAATAATCTTTCATTAAAAAATATAAAAATGAAATAATTTTATTAAAATAAAATAAAATTAAATTTTATTTTTTTTAAATTATAATAAAATTTATTTAGTAATATAAATATTTTATTTTATTTTTTTTAATCATAATAAAATTTGTTATTTATAATATTTAATAATAAAAAACATTATTTTATTTTCAAAAAATTATTAAAAAAAATTTTAATAATAATTTTTGAAAAATAAAAATTAATTAAAATATCATTTAATAATAGAAAATAAAAATTTTATTAAAATTTACATGATAAAATTCCGATCAATTCCTGCCAAAAAGACCCAAAAAGTAAAAGGTTTAGCCAACGCTGCTGCGCCATGAGTTATTCACACTGCTCACACTTTTTGTCTGTACTGCATTGTTTGAGAGTCAAACCCTATTCTCAGACAGAATGAATATGACTCTGTAGCAACGCATGCGTCTGCTACGCACAGTAGGTTCCCGTGCGTCATAATGAGCAGCAATGAATGAACGAAGAATCGAACAAAGAGGAATTACATGTGCATTGTATGTGGGGTCTTCTTACAGTACGATGCAGTGCGGGGCATGTGGACTTCATTTCTATTCTCCCTCTGCCAAGATTGAGAAAGGGAATTCGTCAATGGTCATCCTTACCCTTCTTTCTGATAAAAACGATA
This sequence comes from Picea mariana, assembly GCA_032191745.1. Taxonomy (NCBI): domain Eukaryota; kingdom Viridiplantae; phylum Streptophyta; class Pinopsida; order Pinales; family Pinaceae; genus Picea; species Picea mariana. The sequence goes on from JASDQU010206975.1 coordinate 18,002, forward strand.
TTTTAGGACTGGCCAGTACATGACAGCCAGCCGCCTCCTTTCGGCGTAGCGGTTGAAGATTAGGTAAAGGTAAATGCCTGCACAGTGCTTCATTTGAACCTTCCGGCTAAATTCGAACTTTTAATAAGGCGTCTTAGTAATGGTGAAGCTTTACCATGTTAGTCCATGGAGTAGTTGGAGTAGTAGGTTAATTCAGGAGCAAACAGATCTGTTTTTCAAGAAAAAAAAAATGAGCTTCAATTTTTCAAGGGTAGTCGAGTTTTGTTTGGTACTAATAAAGTTTCATGTATTTCAGAAATCTTCTTTCAGGGGTTTTGTTTCATTTTAAATCAACTCTTTTGGATTGGTCAGAAATTAGATCTATTTTAAATCACTCTGATGGCATGGGCTAAACGTTCTATTTTGGGGGTTTTTTGGTTAGAATTCGGCTATGTAAATCTGGATAAAATCACTATTTTCTGTTGTTTAAATTACATTTCTGAATGCATAAATGGATTCAGCTTGCTGAAAAACTCTTGAAACAATTGGATTATACAAACTTAACCATTTAAATCTGCAAATCCAACCATTCCTCATCAGATTTGGGGCAAACTCAAATAAAAAAAGTCACTAAAAAACTTCCAAAAAATAGAATGTTTAGACTACAAAACTAAACGGCGAAAAGACTTACCAGAAAGATAAAGACAGAAGGACTTGACAGAAAGATAACTCTAGAGAGAAGATTGCTCTAGAGTTAAGATTAATTAATCCCGAGTCAGCCTACTCCGTTAGTCTACTGCCGAGTCGCTGTGGGTCCTGGCTGTTTATTTCATAGGAAAGTGAATCATTTGCCCGATGGGATTTAAAGCTCGGGTTGGCCAACAGATCCTACATGCTGCTCTGGTAAAAGCGCCGATTGGGAGGCCCATCGCCTCGTGAAGGCCGTAAACGATCCAGATATGTACAACAGAAAGCGGTTTCCATGGATCGGCTAGATCATAGATAGCAGTTACCATGGTTACCATGGATCTGTTAGATGATAGATAGCGGTCGCCATGGATTTGATGTTTTTTTGAATGAAGTTGACGGCATCAAGGCCCGCCGAAGCCTTGGATAGAATATTATAAACCTGGATTATTTAGAAGAGTACTATATATCTGATGTATTTGAATACTATTGTCGAAGGACAAACGAGGTAACTGAGTGTTTTCGAAGGAATCGGATCGAAACCTGTGATTCGAAACGCTTTTGCGAAGATTGCTTCTTTCCAGCAGTATTATCTTAGCCTGGTGTTCGACGATGCCGGGTTCTCGCTTTATTTCGATTCCAATATTTGTTTCTGCCCATCCTCCGTCGGCCTTGGTCGGCCCCGGCATCAATGGCCCCCTAATTCAATCTTTATACGGCTCATCAGGCCTGGCGGCACCCCGGCCTTTGTTCGACGAGAGTATAGAGAACTCGTTTCGTCCCAGCATTGCGGTCATAGTCGGCGTCCTCATCATGATGTTTACTCTCACGTTTCTCCTCCTCCTCTATGCTAAACACTGCAAGCGAAACACTGCAGGAGACGAAAGAGGATCGGCGCTTCCCGCCTCGAGACAGAGGGTTTCGGGAGTCGATCGTGCGGTCGTGGAGTCGCTTCCTCTGTTAAAATTCTCGTCCCTGAAAGGCAAGAAGGAGGGGCTAGAATGCGCGGTCTGTCTGAGTAAGTTTCAAGAACCGGAGACCCTGCGAGTGCTCCCTAAATGCAAACACGCGTTTCACGTCGACTGCGTGGATACATGGCTCCACGCCCACTCCACTTGCCCGCTGTGCCGTCACAGGGTCGAGGCCAGAGATGTCCTTCTGGCAGAAGAGGTATGGCAGGCAGGCAGAAAGTCTTCTGCTTCCTCTAGCAATTCGATCGACTTGCGGGAGGACGGCCCAGTCCGGATTTTCGTGCAGCGTGAAACTGTCATAGAAGAGGAAAGGGAACAATGCGCCAGTAGACTTAGAGCAGACAATAGACGACGAGAAAGCCGGGGAAGCAGTCGGTGGGAGAGCGGCGTCAGGTTCGGTTGTCTCCAAACTTTTGCCACCGGAAATATGAAGGACAGATTGCTGTTCGAAGCAGCAGAAATGGCGGATAGTGGGCGGTTCGTTCACAGGTTCGCGCATCGCATCACAGTTTCAGATGTAATTTTTCAGCACCGATGGAGCGACTTTAAGCCATCCGATTTGGCAGCCCTGGACTCTGATCGTATGCTGTGGAAGCAGGGCAGCGGGCTAGTTAATGGAAGAATGATCCCTAACTCCCACAGGCGGTCCATGTCTGAGATAACTTCCTTCAACAGTTCTTCCAAGTCTCGAACCGGCAACATATCCCAAGAGGCATTTCCTGAGAAGACGAGAACATGGTTGTCAATAGCATTGAGTACTATTAAGTGGTTTGCAGAGAGGGAGAAGCAAAGTGTTTCTGACTCTCCTGCATAGTGTTCTGTTCTAGTCTTCCCTCCCTTCTTCTACGTTACACATATTTCTAATTAAACTGCTTTCGGATTGCTAATTTCTTTGCGCTTTCTCATAGTGCTTGCATGCTGCTGTTGCATCTTGCATTTCTACTTAAATTCTATCCTTGCAGTTTTTATATTGTTTATGTTCATGAAGAAGTGATGTACTGTATCGTAACCATAATTGAGCTCTGTGTGGGTTGTTTATTCTCTGTTATATTTTATGGTGCGCTATTATTCACTGTGTTTTCATAAAGCAAAAAAATACTGCGCAGCCTGCCAGACCGACACTCGAGGCTCATGTGCATGCGAATTTACAATATCTGGATTCTGCCAGTTCAGTACTAAACATTTTTCTTCTCGGAAAGAGACAATACAGAGAATCAACATAACAGAGAAAAGGGCAACCAAGCGAACAACCAGTTGGGAGTAGGTTAACTAGGGAGCAATCTTTCTTCTGGAATTCTGCTTTTACTCAATAAATGAAAAGTTTGAGTTTTGCATGGATTATAGTATATGTGAGCATGCTCACATATATGTGAGCAGGCTCACATATATGTGAGATTCTATGTATTTCATTTCAGAACTTTATTTTCAAAGGTTTTGCTTCATTTTAAACCAACCCAAATACTCAAAAAATTGATCAGATTTCTGAATTAACCAAAAATTTAAAACCAAACAACCAAAAGACCTGCAGGAAATAACTCTTACTCCCTAGTTAGCCCACTCCTTTCAGTCTGAAATCCAGGCAGATTGTTACAGTAATATACGGACTAGTACATAAAAACCATAACATGATATGTATTGTATTTTATGAAAACACTACGTGTTATAATTGAGCTTCTTAACTGTACAAATAGATTCTATGCTAAAGATCGTTGGACCCTCGTGGAGACAAAGAATCTGGTGAGTTGCGAAGGCTAAGATAGCTGGTTACACCTGAGTGGAAACAAAATCATTGGCAAAGTTGTAAGGTTTATTGTAATGATGAGTATGTTTAACTTTTTATTAAATATTCAGATTGCAGATGGCATATGTTAGATTATATTTTTATAACTTTAATTTTTAATTTATTTATTTTTATTAAATTTAATTAAATATTATTATTTTGTAAATAATTTATAATATTTATGAACAAAATCAATTTTTAAGAATTTTTTTATGATAATTCTTTAATAAAATATAAAATATTTTATTATATATAGAGTGTAAATATATATTATTAATTTTATTTTAGAGATTTTGCGTTTAGTTATTGAAATAAGATTATAATTATGTATTTAATTACAAGTATATTTTTTTTGAGAGAAAAGTGGGAGATACTTCCCACTATAAAAATGAATAATTATTAAAATGTTAAAAAAAATATTATTTTTAACTTTAGTAATGTAAAGTATTTTTTAATATGATTAATTAATTAAAATTTTGAAATGTTATAGGTTTATAGTAAAATTAAACTATACTTAAAATATAATGGAACAATAATTTAATATTTGATATTCTCATGTATATTTTCTTCTATTAACCATGCATAAACTATTAATGAATGCAAAAATATAATGAAATACTTATATTAGTTAGTAACACTCGCTAGAATGTTGACTATTTTTATTTGCAAAAAAATTGATTAGAAAGAGGTGGAAAATGGTTTTTTATCATGAAGCTTAAAAGATAAAGAGGCAAAAACGCTAAACAATAAAACCCTAATCCTAGAAGATGAAATGTCAAAAGTATTGTGGGTCCTGAGGTGGTTAGTTGATACGTCACCTTCTCGGGGCACAAATTTTGCATACAATCTCCATTTGGGGAGCATGATAGCTTGTTGGTAAGAAATATTCAAAGATTACAACTTTTTCGTTGGGGCTAGGGCATGCTCTTTGCAACCCTTGTCCCCTCGAATGTCCAAAAAAACACCGTTTAGGGCCTCAAAATGACCCCAAAAGTTCGGGACCCGAAAACTCGTAGAAAAACTTCCAAGAAGATATAGAACCATTGAGTCCGTGGAAGAGGTGGGTGGCCACCAATATCCACTTGGATCAGTCCTCTCCCCCTAGGAAGAAATGACAGTCTCCATTGCGTCAAGTTCCCTCATCATATGGGGAAACTTTTGTTGAATTTGGCTCCTAGTGAGAAACTTCTTCTCTAACGACCGGTATAGATGTATGTTCTATTGGTGGGTGCCTTTATTGTACTTGATGTTCAAGTGGAATCATTGCAAGTATGTGGACCACTTATGTTGGTGGTCATTCTGTAACTTTCCCATTGTTGACATGAATTGCAACGACCTATGATCAATGTGGATGGCAGTTTCCTTTCCCAAAATAAAAATGATTCCACTATTGACATGCCTGGAAGATGGATTACATCTCTTCGTCATAGGTGGGATATTTGCGAACAACATCAAATAATGTTTCATTGTGATAGGCCATTTGATGTCCCTTCTGAGTGAGGACTACACTGATAGCATAGTCAGAGGCATATGTCTCAATCTCAAATGGTTGTTACAAGTCTGATGGGGTGAGGGATGGGGCAGAGAAGATATGATGTTTTATATCTTGGAATGCTTTCTATTTTGATTTGGACCAAGCAAATTTGGATTTTAGCTCCACCATTGGTCACTTGACTTAAGGGTCGAGCAATATGAGAGAATCCCAACACAAACCTACAATAGAAGTTGGTGAAGCCCAAGAAACTAGAGAGCTCTATCATAGTCTTCAGGTCAGGCCATTCGCGGATGACTTGGATCTTGGTCGGGTGCACATGCACCCCATGTTCATCCATGATGTATCCCAAGTATTGAATTTGTTGCATCTCGAATGAGTGTTTCTCAAGATTGGTGTATAACTTGTGTTGTCGCAAGGTTCTTAGGACCTGATGGTTGTGTTGCACATGTTGTGTACATGTTTGACTGAATATGAGGATGTCATCCAAATATATGAACACAAAAGAGTTTTTGAACAACCAAAATATATCATCCATCATCCTCATGAATGTCACTAGAGCACTAGTCAAGCCAAAAGGCATGACCAACCATTCAAAAAGGCCTTCTTTAGATTTGAAGGTTTTTTTTTTCGTACATCGGTTTGTTCTGTCATAACCTAGTGGTAGCCAGAATTTAGACTAATCTTACTAAATAACTTGGCACCCTTAAGTTGATCAATAAGATCACCAATCAGGTATCAGTTCTTGACAATGATCTTGTTCAGGGCTCTATAATTGATACAAAGTCACCATGTCCCATCCTTCTTCTATACCAACAAAATTGGGCTCCCACAAGTTAACGAGCTTGGTCGAATGTGGCCCTTGTGTATGATCTCGTGAATCTGACACTTTATTTCCTCATTCTCCAAAAAGGAGCACCTGTATATTGGACCATTGAGAAAGGGCACACCAGGTATCAAGTCAATTGAATGTTTGACTTGACAATGTAGAGGCACCCCTGTAGGTGGAGTGAAGATATCTCTATATTCTGTTACAACCTTTTCCACTTTCTTCTGTTGAGTAGAGAGATCATGTGAAAAGCTTGTGGCAGTTGTAGTGACCTTTCGTTCACCTTCTGACTAGACCATGAAGACGAAAAACTTTGCAGTATGAGAGATTACATTTCAGCACTGTTTTATTGAGATCAATGAAATTGTAGTAGTCATAACTACCTCTGGTACCCTATAGGGTTTTTGTCCCAAATAAAAAATGATACTACAGGGACAAGACTCATAAATACCATGATGATTTTGCATATAAGGTTTTCCTAAAAGAACATCACAAACTTCAAGTGGGGGGGAATCCCAATGTACCTCATCTTTGATGGGATTAATGCCATAGGACAGGTGGCAATATTGGTTGGCATGAGGGTCTCGTCCTTGGCTCAACCAACCCATGGTGTATGGTTTAGGGTGCGACGTTGTTGGCAGCTTTAGTCTCTTGACGAACTCGATTGAGATCAAGTTCTTTTGGCTCTCGTTCTCAATAATGAAATTTAGTGGGGTCCCCTTCAACCACATCTTTGAATGGAAGAGGCACTACCCCTCCTCAAGATCCTATGAATTGTCTGGTTGGATATTTGCGGTTGTGATGGTATTACTAGGTTCTGCATTGATGATCCACTTTCCCTGTTTTGAATCAGAGTTTGGGTAAGGGTTTGACTCCTTTTATTTAAGATCATCTAACAATGACTATTTTGAGTGACATTCATCAGTGTTATGCTAGAGGATTTTGTGGAACTCACACCACTTTCTAGTGTCCTTCATCTTCTTGGTACCCTTCCTTTCCTACAACTTGGATTGCTTGTCTTGAGGTTGTATTTCCTTTTTCTGTCCCTTCTTTTATGTGTTAGGGCCGCCTTTACCATACTTCTGTTGCTGCATATTTACAGAATCAAACTCTCGTTTATTCCCCTTCTTAAATTTATGTTTAATTTTGAAAGTATATTGATAAGTGGCTCCCATTGAGGAAATGTCCAAGAAATCCATATTTGTTTGGGTGTACCTTTGTAGTCCATTGTGGTATCTCAAAACC
>JASDQU010206976.1:0-28481 GCA_032191745.1 Picea mariana
TAGGTTGCTAATTGTTTGACGAAATTTCAGTTTGCTGATTTTAGTCATTAAAAATCTACAAGTCCTTCATTTCAAATTCTGCTGATAACTCCCTCTTAGTCTGAGCTATTAGATGTTCCTCTCCAGTAAGGAACAAATCATTCACATATAAAACCAAGATAACATGATGATTCTTCACAATCTTTATATAAATATTAGGATCTGCTATACTCTTGGAGAACCCAAGACTCTAAAGAAAACTGTCAATTCTTCCATACCAAGCTCTCGGAGCTTGTTTCATTACATACAAGGCTTTCTTGAGTTTGCAGACATGGGATTCTTTCCCATGGATTATGAAACCCTCAGGTTGCTCAATATAAACCTCTTGCTCAACTTCACCATGAAGAAAGGCAGTCTTAACATCCATTTGGTGAAGTTTCCAATCAAAAAATGAAGCAAGAGAGATGATTATTTTGATAGAGGTATACCTGGCAACAGGAGCAAAGATCTTGTCATAATCAATTCCTTCTTTCTGGGAGAAGCCACGAGCCACAAATCTAGCTTTGAATTTTTCAACACTGCCATCTGTTGCATGCTTTATTTTGTAAATCCATTTAGAGGTTACTACTGATTAGCCTTGAGGTCTTGGGACCACTTCCCATACATCATTCTTCAATATTGACTCGTACTCTTCTATCATGGCATCCTTCCACACTTTATGTTCAGCAGCCTCATCAAAAGTGGAAGGTTCTAAGTCAATCACAAGATTCAACTGAGCTATCAAACCTGAGTATTTATTTGGTTTCTTGCTTTCTCTGAAGGTACCTTTAGGTGCTGCATGCTTTTCTGCTTCTTTTAAAATTTCATAGCACCATGCTGGCTTCCTTTCGACAGGAGGTTTCTCTAGGGCAAACTCAACAGAATCCCTTATGGGATCCACTGAAGGCTCTTTGACCTCCTCCCTCTGCTCATCTGAAAGTGGTGAATCTGAAGGTTTTGGAGATGGAGCTTCCTGCTCCTCTGTATCACATGGAAGTTCTCTGGAACGACGAAAGGCTGCTTCCTCATGGAAGGTGACATTTCTACTGACCTTTATGAACTTGTGCCCTAGTACCTAGATTCAATATGCTTTTGTGGTCTCACTGTATCCCACAAAAGTGCCTTTCTTTCCAGAATGCTCTAACTTAGTCCTCTTTTCTTTTGGTACATGAATGTAGACAGGACTACCAAAGATTCTCAAATGGTCAACTGAAGGCTTCTTACCAGTGAAGACTTCTTTTGGAGTTTTCTCTTCCAGGGCTTTATGAGGACACTTGTTCTGAATATAGACTGTAGTGCTTGCAGCGTCGGCCCAAAGTGACAATGAAAGATTCTGATCATACATCATGGCTCTGGTTGCTTCACAAATTGTCCTGTTCTTTCTTTCTGCAACCCCATTTTGCTGAGGATTATAAGGCACAGTCAACTCCCTCTTAATCTCGGAAGTCCGACAGAGATCATCATTCTTGTGGGAGTCAAATTCTTTTCCATTGTCTGTTTTGAAAACACAGATGTGTCTACCTGTCTGATTCTCAACATGATTCTTAAAATCTTGAAATTTACTGAAAGATTCATCTTTAGTTTTCAAAAAATAAATCCAAGTTTTACGAGAACAATCATCAGTAAAAATGATATAATAAAGACAACCCTTCATGGACGGAGCAGTCATAGGTCCACAAAGATCAGAATGAATAAGATCTAATATACCATTAGTTTTTCTATTACTGTGAGGGTAAGCTTTCTTTGTATTTTTACCAAGAGCACAACCTCTACAAATACTATCATGCTCAAAAGGAAAAACTGGCATACCTGTTACCATCTTTTGCAAACCTGGGAGAGCATTATAGTTGAGATGTCCAAACCTTCTGTGCCATAGTTCGCAGGGGTTGATCATCTCATGAGCTAATGCTTGAATAACTTGACCAACGACTTTGTAAAGTCCACCTTCTTGAGCTCCGATTGTCATGGCCGAGCTCATACTTTCATTTGAGGTCGACATAAGAGCCTTTCTTTTGGAGAAGGCTACTGAGTACCCTTTACTTTCTAGAATTGCAACTGAGATAAGATTTTTCTTTAATCCAGGAACATAAAGAATTTCTTCAATATGAAATACATTATTTGACTGAAGCTGAAAAGATGCTGATACAAATCCTTTGATGGCATAGGTGCTATCATCACCCAATTCTACCTTCACATTGAACTTCTTATCTCGATGGTTCACAAGGTTTTGTTTGAAACTTGTCATGTGCTTGGAGGCCTCGCTGTCCACTAACCAAACTTCTTCTGATTTGGTGACAGTACTAGAGAGAGTTGAAACAAGATAACTTTCTCTGCGCTGTTCTTGTTCTTTAGTAGCAACTCTGGTTCTTCTTCTTTGAGGCTCTTCTTCCTCAGTTGCAACTGAAGCAAGGAACCTGCCTCTCCGTTTCTGCTGTGTAGGAGGGTTCCTGCAGTCTTTTGCATAATGACCTAGCCTTTTACAGTTAAAGCATCTTACTTTAGATAAATGAGAGTGAAAGTGAGAGTGCTTACCTTGGGGTTTCTTACCTTTGCCTTTGTGCTGAGGAAACTTCTTCCATTTCTTGGCTTTGATTGAAAGAGCATGGTCTTTCACCATTGAGGGTTCATTTATGCTTTTAAGTCTACCTTCATCTTCTAGGAAATCATGCCATAATCTCTCGAAGTTGGGTTGAACTTCTCTTCCATTGACTGATGAGAGAAATGTCTCCCATGAGTCAGGAAGACGATCTACTGTTGTTTGTACAAGGTCATCATCATCCACTGCAACTCCAATTGCTGCAAGCTGATCTCTTGTTTGGGCAATTTTGGAAAATAAGGCAGAGATAGTTTCATCCTTTCCCATCTTTAATGTACATAGTTGTTTCTTCAAAATCCTCTTCTAAGTTGGGGCCTTCTTTTTATATAGATTTGCTAGGGCATCGAAGCCTTCCTTAGTTGTCCTTAGATGAGCAATGAGAGGCATCATGCTGTCTTTAACTGAGTAAAAAATGACCCTCTTGGTTTTGGCCTGCCTCTTCTTATAGGCTGCTCTTCCTGCATTTGAAGTAGGTTCTTCTATCACCCTGGTAACCAGCTCATCCAAGTCACCTTCTTCTAGGATATTAAAAACCCTAGCCTTCCATGCATTAAAGTTTGAAGCCCCTTCAAGCCTATCTTCTGCTTTGACTGAAGATGAAGCTATACTAAAAACAAGATTTGATATAAAACAAGCTTATTGCTGATCTGCAAAACAAACCCTTAGGTGTGGATCTATGCAGGCTCAAAAGTCTGCCACAATTGAGCTCTTTTCACACCTTAAGCTCTGATACCATGTTAGAAATTCAAGGGCAAACTAGAAACAAAAATATCCTTTTACTTTTGTTTTCCACAGTAGTTTTAGATCAACAATATATTCAAAATTTCTGATGTAAACAAATAACAAAAATAGTACAATGGATTTCAACATTAAAACAAAACATATCTGAACTTTATTTGAACATTAATTTAACACAAACTAAGAACATATCTGAACATTACATTAACAAAATAAACAAGGAACATATTTGCCTAATTAGCTTCTTGTTATCTTCTTTTTTGTATGCTCAGAAAAAGCTATAAGAGTCATGGATCAAACCTTGAGGGGTAGATCTCATCATGGACTTGTGAACAGTTTTGCCAAGAAGGACTTAGGGAAAATATCAGAAAACTAGCCAGCATACCAAACAATAAATACTAGGCTGAAGCAAAGACACCACTGTCCAAAAGAAGGGCCACTTACAGCTTGAACAAAAACTGTCCAAGATAAAAATGCTATAGTTATAATAACAACTGCCTTACAAACCCTATTGAAGGCAGCAAAAAAACACAGGTTAACAAAGAGGAAAAGGAGGCAGCAACCTAGGAGGCACTTGCAACAACAAAATAGGTGCAACAGCAGCAAGGAGACAACAATAGGTTAGAAAAACACCCTTAGGGGTTGGCGGCAGCAATAGAGAGTAAGGATAAAACCATTGGTGGCAATCCCAAGCAGGCCGCACTTCTTCTAAGAGAGCCGCAACACTAAACAAGCAACAAGGAGGGAGCTGTACCCTATACCAGCAGCCAAGGAGGGAGCTGCACCACATATCGACAACCAAGGAGGGAGCCGCACCTCACACCAACAAAATCTCAACCCAAGAAGGCCGCACCAATACTCAGCAAGAATAAACCAAGGAGGCTGCACCCTAAACCAACAAGAGTAAACCAAGAAGGCCACACCCTAAACCAAGACTGAAACAAGAAGAGAGCTGCAACAAATTTCAGACCAAGAGATGCTTGGAGAAGGAAGAATGAATGTGATAGTGGGAGGAGAGGTCTCTCCCTTATATAGTTTAGGTAGAGGTTAGGGTTAATTAAACTAACCCTATCTTTAGGGTTAAATTAAAACGCAATAATAAAACAAAATAAAACAATTAATATTTTAATCATAAAAATATTAATTAGAAAGTCAACAAGTCAAGGTGACTAGAAAAGACCAACATCACATAAACATTAAGAAGGACGTGGCTCAGGCAAGGGGATGCAACAAGACAAAGTCAAAGGGGTCTTCTTCAATGGAAAAATGTTCACAAGGGTCTCATGATATAACTTACAAGCTTTTATCATCCCAGCATAAGAGGAAGGTCAATGATGTAATCATGTCCTTCTTAATGCTTCTAGCTCTCATGGTCCATCCCGGGAGAGAAGAAGATCACACATCATCTCGTCTTGGTACTTAACCAAGAACTGCCTGGTCCAAGACCAGGATACCCCAGAACACATCTGGGGGACCTAGATCACCACCAGTGGCTTATCCACAAAGGTACACAACCAAGGATTAATCCAAGCACCGAGCAAGGATTCCTTGGAACACCTTCGAGGGCCCTAGAACACATCTAGGGACTTACATCATCAAACTGCTTGGTCCTTGACCAAGAATCCCAACAATACACAGTAGGGACCCTCACTAGGGTCTTTTGCCATGGCTCTAAGTGCTTGGTCCCAGACCAAGAACCCTAGGAGTGTACTGGGGGCCCTAGATCTCAGCTAGGGTCTTTGCCATCCTCCCGGAGGATGGCTTTTGCAGCTGCTTAATTTTAACATCTTGATCCCTGCTTCCTTGCATAAATCACTGAAGTCAATGGAAGTATACTCTCCTCCATTATTTGTCCTTAAAACCCTAATCTTCTTCCCCGTCAAGTTCTCTGTCTAAGCCTTGAACTCCTGGAACCTGCTGAAGACTTCATCCTTGTCTTCATGAAGTAGATCCACTCCTTCCGAGAGAAATCATCAATGAATGTCACATAGTACAAGAAGCCACTCAAGGATGATACTATCATCGGTCCGCATACATCTGAATGCACTGGATCCAAGATTCCCTTGGACCTGCTGTCACTGCTCGGAAAAGATCCCTTGGCATTCTTGCCAAGTGCACATCCTTTGCAAATGCCATCATGCTCTATCTGAAGCTCTGGAAGTCTTGTAACCATCCTCTTCAGTGCTGGTAAAGCCTTGTAATGTAAGTGTGCAAATCCCCGATGCCATAGCTCACACAAATTGATGTTGTCATGTACCAATGCTTGGGCTGGTCGTCCCAACAATCTGTATAAACCTCCCTCTCGAACACCAATCACTGCTGCAGAGTCTATAACAGCTCCATTAGTTATCATAGTACGACCGGTCGCAGCTTGTAGAGAAACAAAGAGTGACCAAAAGAGCTAGTTGCACTATGTAGCAATGTTATCGGAACGAAAAACTAGATCGGACCGGTCGATCCCAAAAATTCCAAACTGGACCGAACCAGAAAAAAAACGGGACCAAAAAACCGGTCGACCAAAAACTACATAAATATTCAAAACTTGAAAAAAAACATATATATATTCATGTGCATCAATACGAATCCAAACCATTTATACACAAATATGCAAAGATTCTCATTTATCTAGCGAGTAAGAGTGCATATAACCAAAATAGCACCGAGTGCAATACATATCTGAAGTTCTGAACAAAAATACATCAATAAATAGGCTCTAAATGCCCTTTAGAGTCCAAAAATAAGCATAATATACTGTTTGATACTAGAATCTAGATACTACTGTACTGATCATCAGAATCCTCATCGGAATCCTCATCAAAATCCTCATCGGAATCCTCATCCTCAACATGAATAGACTAGGACCCTACATGGGGATTATGGATTCCGCTGGATTCCCCTAGCCTTGAAGGTATTTGTACCTCTGGCTGTGGAAGTGGGTCCAAGTCCAAGCCCCCTCAACCACAATTTAATTTTTTTGCCAAAAAAAATTTGAAATCCGCATTCTTTAGTGCATCGTATGTGTTCCGTATGAAACCAACCGGTTCGGTACAGAACTGACCGATTTTGGTACGGAACCGACCGGTTCAGTATGGAACTAGCCAAAAATGGTTCAGTGTGGCCGGTCTGACCGTTTTGGGGTTGGAGACTGGTTCGACTGGCTGGTTTTGCTGAACCGGGCCGGTTTTGATAACACTGCTATGTAGTGCAATCCTTAAGGTGGTCGCGTACTATAATTAGGCAAAGCACGACCAAAGGGAATGTGGTCGCTCTGTGTGCACAGGTCGCTCGTGACCACGACCGTACAAAGGCGGTCACGCCCTATAATTAGGCAAATCACGATAAAAGGGAATGTGGTTGCTCTGTGTGCACAGGCTGCTCGTGACTATGACCGTACAATTACAAAAAATAAAAGATTTGACGCAGATCTATCAGATCTAGCACTAAAAGCTTTTAACTAGCTTTGGAAAAGACTTATAGTAGCTCTGGCACTGAAAGCTTTTAACTAGCTCTAATACCATGTTGAATTTTCTGATTTTCAGATCTGATAATTATTGCCTTATGATTTAAATGCTATTGTTATCATAGAATAATTACACACTGAAAATCTCAACAAGACTTAGCGAACTTGATGAGAGGTTATTGTAAGTAATATTAGATGAGATGATATATTACAATTGAGGGCCCCGATATATATACTTGGGCAGAGTGCCCTTTCATTAATGGACATGTCTTTTCCATTATTGTCTTTTCATTAATTAATTATTATTAATTATTGATTGTTTATATATTTATACATTATATTATAAATATATTATTTATATATTATATTTATGTTGATGATCATTTCCTCACATGCACGTCTAATTAATATAGATCACTCCATCCTGGAGTAGGCAATGTGAGAGCACCTTCAGTCTATCTACTCCTCGTTAGGAGAAAAGACTACGCCTGGGCCATTCACCACTAGCAAAGCTCTGTGAGTGAATGAGTCATTTCCCTTGGTCAAATTAGCATGACCAATTTGGGAGAATGTTTGCCCAATGCTCCTAATTGGAGAAACATCAACATCCCGGGCCATTCACCACTAGCCAAATCAACATGGCCCCATGAGTGAATGCATCATCCTTCCTTGGTCAAATCAGCGTGACCAATCTGGGAGAATGTCTGCCCCTGGGCCATTCACCACTAGCCAAATCAACATGGTCCCGTGAGTGAATGTATCATTCTCCCTTGGTCAAATCAACATGACTAATTTGTGAGAATGTTTGCCCGATGCTACTAACATCAACATTTCAAATGTTCTGTGAGTATTTAGATATTGTCTATAGGTGTAATTCCTTTGTAAAATATAATAATAGAGAGGAGGGGAAAGATGTTTCTTTATGCATCGCCTCTCCAAGGTGTATGTATGCTTTTGTCCATTGTGACCATTAGGGTTTAGATTACTAGCCAACGACTTATCTATGGATTGCATAAAGTTTAAATACAGTTGCATTCCATACCACTGCAAGCATAGGTGCATTCTAAGTTTAATTACAGTTGTATTTCATACGAATTGAATTAGAGGTGCATTTGAAATGTAGACATCTTGCATGTGAAATTCGGAACCAATAGCAAGTTGGATGAAAGTTTGAGCCCCTTCTTTTTAATACTATTCTATGCTTTTTCACAATTAATACTATTTTATGTTTTTTCCCAATTAATACTATTTTATGTTTAAACGATTAGTAGGGACTACGCGGCTGCTCTCCAAACTCCAGAGTCCAAAACAATTATTCATGCGACTGCCCAAAACTCCAAACACACAAACGAGTTGATCAACGAGATGTGAGGTAAGTAGAGGGGTCAGGGGGTGTATATGTAGTTGGTGTGTAGGGTTAGATTAGATTAGGTTTTAATTTGTTTAATTTTTAGAGTTTTTGATTTTTCTGAGTGCATGGGTGGGTCCAACATCCGACCGACCGGTTCGACCGGTTTGGTATCGAACCGGCTTCGACTTGGCCGGTTCGATACCAAACCGGGCACCGGTCCAGGTTGAAGTCCGGTCCGATTCCTCCAGTCACCCGCTCAACCGGTTTGTCGATTGGATAACAAGTCGTTTTGGTTTTAAAAATTAAGCTTGCTAGTGAAGCTCGAATTTGTTGCAACAATGGATGTAAAAGGGAACTCTCTCTTTTTCGTCTTTGCTCTTTCGACTTTTTTGGAAATGAAAAGGTTTGAATGAAAGTTAATAAATAAGTTCTTGACAAAGGAAAGTAACGTTGCTTTTTCTTGCACAACATCAGGGTGCATGTGTTGCTTTTTTTAGAAAAAAACATGCATTACCTTTTTTTGTACATTGGCAACTTTGTGCATTTAGAAATTTTAGAGAGGGAGTGGAGAGAGAAAAACAAAATCATTGCTGGGACAAGGGAGAGTTGTTGGGGTGATGAGTGAAGTTGGTGGAGCGATTTTCTTTTTGAGTGATTAACAAAGAAAAGAAGAATAACTATTTGTCTATCAAGCTGGGTGGATGAAGTAAGTCCGAGCAGCGATGCCAATTGAAATTGCAATATGCTTTTCCCAATGAATGATTTTCAGTTAATAAGAACTGCCTTTCTTAGATTCATCCATGGGAATGGATTCTTTTGATTCTTAATAACCGTCGTTGTAATAACTTCATTAATAATCTTGTGAACTTTTCCCGCAACCTGCACAAAGCAAAACACAGTTTTTCGACCAATGAAAACAAAGTAAATGGCAATCTCTTAAGGAAATTGCCGCAACATTTAATCAATTAAATCTCGGCCCATGGATCTTTAGATTCTGTAACTAATGAAATAATATACCTTCTACGCAATATTGAAGCTAGAAAGCTTCATAAAACTGCTGTGTGCACAAAAGATATGGTTTAGGGTTGCGATTTAGTTTGCCAAAGAAAATCGCCCAAGAGGCTTCCTTGATGTGCTAAGGTTAAAACATCAAAGTAAAGCAACTTGCCTTCTCAAGAAAATCACTCAAGGGGCTTGGCAAGTGCGTTGGGGTGAAATGCATCAAAGAAAGTGATTTACCATGAAGAGAAAAGCTGTCGAAGGGCAAGCTTGATGTGCTGGGGTGAAAAGATTCAACTTCTATAACTTGCCACGAAGAGAAAATCGCTTTGGGTGATCTCTTGGTGTACCAAGGTAAGTGGAAGTCCAAGAGAGCAACTTCCAACAGCATATGCATTAACCACAAAATCAAGTGCATTCATTCTAGCCTTGAGAGTTAAGTTGCAGGAAACGTCCAACTAGGTGCCGTCCCGGTACCAGAAACTCGGCGAAACGGGTATGAAACCCGGCCAAAACGCTGCCGGCCGTACCGTACGGCGTTTGCGAGTATGAAATGCCGTACGATACAGCCAACGATGTACCGGCCGAGTTTCGGCGCTGTTTTGGTTGTTTGTGGTCCTGCATGGGTGTCTAAGCAACCTGCGGGCCCTCCAAAACTCACCAAATTTGCTGTTTTTTCCATTTTTAAGAAAGATAAACCATTTATACATGTTTTTTTATTCGTACCTATTTCGGAAACTTCCTAACGTTTCCCCGTTTCGTACAACTTAGCTTGAGAGTAATTTTCCTTTTTAAAATTTCTTTTTTTTTAGCAATCTTTCCCATTTTCGACATTTTGTAAATTAGTATACTTTTCTTTGAACTCCACTCACCTTTTTTCTAATTAAGAGTGCTTTCCTTTACCAATTTACTTGCATTTATCCATTTATTATGCCTCGTCACATTCCAATTGCTTATTTTAGTTTATGCAATTTAATTTTAGCAATGGAACTTATTAATTGAAGGCATCATTCGAAACTAACTGAATAATAAATGTGAAGTTGATCTTGGAAAACGAAATAATAAATGAAAGGATTAAGATGCAACATAACATAAGCTTGATGGGGATTATCAGACATTGTCATGATCATTTTTTCTCCTCGGAAAAACAAGTCTTTTTTACTATTCGAGATGAAGAGAAAATACATTCTGTAGATGCTGAAGTATTGCTTGAGAAATAAAAAAAAGTTGATTCTTGACTGTATGACCAAGATTGATCCTCTCACAAAGGAGGACTATAGCTTTGAACATCAGTCCTTTGTAGTGTCCAAAGGTGTTTACAAATAAAAACTTTTCATAGACTTTACAACTCTATTTCTGTCAAAATAATAAAAGTTCCACGACTGTCCTTTACATATGAAAGCCTGAAAATCAGAAAAAAAGAGTGAAAGTATCCAAGGCTTTCCACCTGAACTGCACATCCTTACTGCAGGATCTGCTACAGCAGATTTTAAGAAACTCTTCATACATTCTGCCAAAAAGACTGTATACCTTTAGAAGACCTATAGACTGCCTGTTTATCTCAAAAAATTCAAAAGGAGTAAACTATAGCACCAAAACGGGCCTTTCTACTCCATGCATTACAAGGAGTAAATTGACATAAGCTTCTCTTGAATGCTCATATAAATTCTTCAGTGGAAAACTGATCTTCATCAGATAAGCAGCTGGATAAAGAGAGATTAAATGATGATTTAAAGAATGAATTCCTGCCTTGACTGGGAGTCAGCTTCCCTGTTAMGTTTTATATGTAGGCCTGGACATCAGCAAAACAAGGTGAAAGTGGCCAAGGTTTTCAACCTGAACTGCACATCCAAACTGATCGTTCTTCTACAGCAGATTTAAGAAACTGTTCATACTGCCAAAAGGACTATATTACTGTAGAAACAAGAATGACCTGTAGTCTGCCTGTCGATCTTTAAAAATGAAAGAGGATATCCTCCATAGCATCAAAATATGGAATATAGCTCTTTCTACTCCACGCATTAAACTATTTGCTGAATAAAAGAGGAATTTGACATAAGGGTCCTCTTGACTGGACATATAAATTCTTCAGTGGAATACTGATCATCATCAGATGAGCAGCTAGTAAGGAAGTATTTAGATGATGATATTGAAGAGCTGTTCCTGAAAAGGATTTCCATCCTTGACTTCGAGCCACGACCCTGTACCTTCAGCCATCTAAATTCCTGCCTTTGACTGGGCATCTGCTTTGCTGTTAAGTTCTCTGTATACATGTTCAAAGGAGACTGAGTTAAAGGCAGTCAGAGGATTTTTCACCTCATCAAAGATTGGGGATAGAACCAATTTTGACATTCTGCTTGTTCCATTCGTCCAATATTTTACAATCTGGGAGTCACCAAAAACTTGGAATTTTTGAATTCCCTGTTGAGCTGCTAATTTTAAGAGAATTTTTAGAGAATTGAGTTCTGCATAATTATTGGATCCTTGCTCTATGCCTGCCAGCTTTGAATCTGATGATATGGTTATTGCCGAAATGAATTTAACCACCTGCTCCACTCTTTTTTGGGGTACCTTGATTGGCCCCATCAAAATAACCCCAAGCTCCAGATCTATCTATTTGAGGGTGAGTTAGCTGCCTGGGTACGGAGATTTTAGAAACAGATTTAAAACTAGAAAAAATAGTTTTGGCTTGGGTAGCACATTGAATTGGGGGGATGACTTTATCCTCAAATATCCCTGCATTACCTGCTAACCATATACTCCAGGAAATAATTAAAGGAAGACCTTTTAATACCTTGAAGTCTGGATTCTGGACCCGTAATCTAATACGTTCTTGTTTGGAGGTCCCCTGCCAGCTGTCCTTTTTACTTGTTAAAGCCTTCTCACTCCATACTTCTCTGGAATAGGGACAGGTGAAGAGAAGATGAGATATGTTCTTTTCATTGTTTTTACAGAGCACACATCTGCCAGGGTCTTGTCTGTTCCTCATCTGGAGAATTTCACAGATCAGGACCTTATTTTTAATGGCCAGCCACAAGAAAATTCAGGATTTCAAGGGGGCTTTAATTTTCAAAATATCCTTCCAACACCATTGAGAGTTATTTGATCTTCCTGAGGAAAACATAGTTTTGTAGCCTAGTTTTGGGGTATAAAATCCTAGGGATGGGTTCTTGGACCATGCCAGCTCATCTTTTGAGTCATTAATTCTCACCTGACTCCCCTTGAGCTTGGCAATGCAAACTTCCCACTCCATTTGTTCATTTCCTTCCAATCCTAGCTGGTCAGCTTTCTTCCAATCTTGTTGCCAACTGGAGGATATTTCTGGTGAGTCTGCTTCAGATAAAGTATATATACCCTCCCTCCCTGTGCAGAGTATTGATCAGAGCCGCTGACGGCTTGAAATATTTGCCACAACCCACCCATGGGTCTGTTCTAATTCTTACCTTGTCACCTTTCCCTACGTTCCAGACTAGCTAGTTTCCTACCAAAGGAAARGCTTGTATCATTGCTTTCTAGATAATAGATATATTTTTAAATTTTGTATGGATTTGGTTGGGCTTCTGATCCAATCTTCTTTGTTGTTTGGTGCAATATATTTCTGGACTTGTATGTTATTCGACAGGCCTTCCTTTGGTATCAGTCTCCACAGACTCTTAACTGCTAGTGATTTTCCAAACTGAACAATATTTTTGAAGCCCCAACCTCCCATGTCCTTTGGCTTTGAGATATTTTTCCATTTGACAGGCACTATTCCATCTTCCTCCTTGCTCCTTGACCATAAGAATCTGAAATTTGCAATGTTCCACCAAGTCTCCAGGACGGGGGGACGCGGGTGCATGGAGACGCACAGGGGGGACGTGTGGAAGTACCCCCAAATTTTAGGGATTTTAGTGAAATGGGGGATGGGGGGACGTCACATATATAATATAAAAAATAAAAAATTTTAAAAATAAAAATAATAATGACAAAATCTCAACAATAACAATTCAATGTTCATTGGACATCCTATGCAAATTCACCAGTAAATAATAAAATACTAAATACTACTAAATTACTAAATTGAAAATTCAAATTTGTAAATGATATAAACTATTAAAGATGATTCAATATTCAAATTCAAATTCAGTAATAAAATACATTGATTCATAAATCATAAATGAAAGTTGAAACATAAATAGTAAAATAATAAATATTGATACATTGATTTAAAAATTAAATTCATAATCTAATTAATTAGTACTAAGCAAAATACTAAATAGTAGATACTAAAGTTTGAAATAGTAAATTGGAATTACTCAAACTCAAAAATTTAAAATAGTAAAGAGTGACGAGTCAAGGTTTGAGGTCACCAATATCTAGATTCAAGACTCAAAAGTTAAAATTCAAAAAACAATGAACATTGAAAATAAGTTTTAAAATGACCATCATGGAGTCAATCTCATTGACTGGTCCTCTACATCCATTTCTTGCATGAAGCCATAATAACCATCAAAGTAAATGTCACTATCTGTCTCTGGGTCAGAGTAACTCTCATATAAGCTATAAGATGGCATATGATACGTTGTAAGTTATTAATTGTGTTTTAAGTTTTAATTTTTAAGATTTAATTGTGTTTTAATTATTTAGCTTTTAAAATTTAATAAATCATTTGTGTTTTAACTTTTATCTTATATATATATATATATATATTTGTTTTTTAATCTTTTAATTTTTGTTTTTTTTAAATTAAATTTTTTGTTTTTAAAGCCTTATTAGGCAAAAAAAAAATTGGGGGGACTCCCAGGAGTTCCCCTTTTCAAGGGGGGGACGTCTAGAAGTCCCCCTTTTCAAGGGGGATGCCCAGGAGTCCCCCTTTCAGGGAGACTCGTCCCCCACCTTGGGGAGTTGCGTCCCCCCGCATCCCTCATGTCTCCCCAAAAAGGGGACGTGGGGAAACGTCCCTCCAAGAATCCCCCTGTCCCAGGGACGTGGGGAACGTGGGGGACACGACCCCCACTCTGGGGGATGCGTTCGCGTGGAACACTAAAAATTTTCCCTTCTATTTTTTTCTAGGATACCTTTTGGGATATAGGCTATTGTGTGCCATTAGATGGGGATTGCTTCTAAAACTGACCTTACAATGACTAACCTTCCTCCCTTGGATAACCATCTATTGCACCATTGATTTATTCTGCTTTCCACTTCTGATAGAAGCCAATTCAATTCTTTTTTCCCGTAGTTGTTAGGCTTTATGTAAGAACCTAAGTATTTGAAGCCATCCTTAAATTCAAAGCACTTGAAGGGGAAGATCTGGAGTATATCTCTTGCCTGATTTTCTTCCAACCCCAGAAAACGGATAGAAGATTTCTGCATGTTGATAGACTTGCCTGTAGCAGTGCAATAAAGATCTAGGATTTCCTTCGAAGCTCTAGCATCCCTTTTCGACCCATCTCCAAAAAGCAGAACATCGTCTACAAAAAAAGGAGATGGGTTACATGTAAACTTCTTCCTATTTTTAGCCCCTTTAATTTCCCTGTTATTTTTGATTCAGCTATGGCTCTACTAAGACCCTCTGCTACAATTAGAAAGAGAAGATAGCCATAGGAAATCCCTGCCTTAGACCCCGGGTAGGTCTAAAGAAAGGAGAGGCTAAACGATTGATTAGTACAACAAAAGATATAGAGGAAATATAGTTCATTATCCAATTAACAATTGAATACAAAGACCGACATGAATAAGCATTATTCTTAGATAAAGCTAATTTTCCCTGTCATATGCCTTCGACAGATCCAGTTTTATTACCATTGCTGGGTGTTTCTTGGTATGAATTGTATGCGTACCTTCTTGAGCAGCTCCTATGGCCTCGTGGATTTATCTTCTTGGCAGAAACCCAAACTGTTAAGAAGAGATTGATTCTGCCAGATAGCTTTTGATCCTTAGAGCAAGCATTTTGTCTATAATCTTATAGATGCAATTGCATAATGATATAGGCCTGTAGTCATCGAAGGATTTCGAGATAGCCCTGTAGTCATCAAAGGATTCTGGTTTGTCTTTCTTTGGAATGAGAGCCAAGAAAGTAGAATCAAAATCTCCCAGAATTTTTCCCATGGATCTAGATTCTTCTATAACCCTTAGCAGATCATCTTCAATTAGATCATAGAACCCCATAAAGAATTCTATGGTCCAATCATCTAGACCTGGGCTTTTGTCATTCTTGAAGCTATGCAAGACCACTTGGAGTTCTTCTTTAGTTACTGGTTCCATTAGTCTTTCATTGTCCTCTTCTCTCAGAAACACGGGGAAGTATGATGTCATCTTGACCTCTTCTGCTATGTTTATGCTATCTGGAGCCATGTAGATTGCTTCAAAGTGGGCTACTCCCATCTCTGCAATATCTTTGAATGATTTGGCTTTTGTGCCATCTTCTTTAGGCATCTCCCATATTGTATTAATATTCTGTGTTTGATTTGCATATTTATGAAAAAAATGTGTTCTCGTCTCCTTGGGCCAACCAAATAGCCCTTCTTTGAAATCTCCAAGTTGCCTCTTTATCTGTCAGCAGTTTCCTTCTCTGTTGTTCCAACATCTTCAAATTTTCTCATGTTTCCTCGTTAGAGTTACCTTCCAGATCCCTATTGTATAGATCTGCAATGCTATCTTCGATTTCTTGCAGAGCCTGGTCATCTTTGGATCTTTTAGCAGATGCCCAACATAAAGTGGCCTGTTTGATCTCCCTCAGGTTAGAGGCAAATTAAATGCTAACTGATTCTCTTGCCCTATCATCGTAATGCTTCCATCCAATTGTTACTAGCTTGACAAATTCTTCTTCGTACATCCAGATTGAGTTGAGCTTAAAAGGGCTTGGGGGTTTCTTAGCTTCTCTTGCTATCTGGAGAAGAATTGGGTGATGGTTTGATTTGATCCCTATTTCCACCTAGGTTCTTATTTTGACTTTGTTATCGCACAAGTTGTAGGTTGGGTAAAGCCTGACCCAAACCACAATATGGCGACAACTAAGAGAACACCTATCCACTGTCACCTCAGATAGGTATTCCCGTCACTTTAGAGGTGAAGTGATCACCTCAAGGGGGGAATCCCGGGTGACCCTAGGGGGGAAATGAGATGGAAAATGATACTTATGAACGGATGCCCCTATAGGTTAAGTTGCTAGATGGAAGGGTTGGAAACGAGTCTCAGTAGTAGTCAATGGTTGCCAAGTCTTTGAGTACTGGTGAAGAGTGTTTGTACCTGCCCGAGACACAAGAAGAGCCAACTGTACGAGCTATATGTTAGGTGGAAAAGCAAGTTAAGCTTGCTGTCCCTAATTGCAGCAGTCAACAAAGATATATATCAACGAACAAATGATTATTAGAGCTGCTAAAAAGATGCTAAAAGTAACATAAATGATACAAGAGCTTAAGCTAAGTATAACTAGTACAACTCAAGATTGAAAGAGCAAGACTTTAGCATAAATGTAAGGCTGTTATAAACAAGTATTGCAGAGATATAATTGCTGCCTTATGGCTGTAGCAAACAAGTTGTTACAGCAGAAAAATCAGCCACCAAAACTTGCAAATAGTCCACCGAAAAAGTGCGCTGGAACTAGTAGATTATAGGGGGAAATTACTATCAACGTTTGACGGTTGAAAAGAGAGTTATTTAGAAAGTTGTTTAGGGTTTTTCTGCAGCCCTAATGGCTGTAGCATTAAACTTATTACACCAACAAATTGCTTGGCTAAAAGAGGATGCCCTTAGGGCACAAGAATGCATATAACTGTTAACATGTAGAAAATAATCCAACTTGAACAAATCCAATATCTCTCAAAATCACGTTTACCAATGCAAACAATTTATTTCTCAAATGCAATAAAAGATTAATGCCTTGCCAAATGGGTTGTGGAGTCTTCTTTTATTAGGTGAGGACTACTAAATCTCAAGGGGTGTAAGCCCTTTTACTCCCTTGAGATAGCAACCTTAACGAGGTAAAGTCTAGGAGGGTGTAAACCCTTTTACTCCTAGCAACCCTTGCAATAACCTTTTCAACAAACAATAATGATAAAACTTGGTGGAGGTTGTAAATCTCTATACTCTTCCAAGGATCTAGCCAATAACAAGTGTGGAACAAGAAAGAAAACTAACAAAGTGCAGATTTTCCTTACCAATTCCAAGAAATGTCAAGACAAAACCCTAGTTACCAAGCAATTTTCATCTCCAAAGCAAAGAGAAAGAGCCTCCAAGAGTAGTGCACCACTTCACTTCATTAGACAAGAGAAAACCTTATCACAAGAGAGAGAGAGAGAGAGAGAGAGAGAGAGAGAGAGAGAGAGTGGATTTTCCCAAGAGGGGCGCAAATTTCAGCCAAGTATCCTCTCACAAGAGGGAGAGTCATGTCAAAATGAAATAGAGTTGATCTCTATTTATACAAAATGTTCTAAAATATGTTTGTCCAAAAAACTTGGGGTAAAACACAATATAAGGGGTCAACAACCCTTATCTTGCCCCTTTACAAAAGTAATATTATTTAATTCATGTTTTGCACATAAGAGAAACTCTAGAAACATGACGTCACCCTTCTTTTGGGCAACGCTTGGCACCTTTGGTCAAGTCGTTGAGTTGGAGAAGGGAGCGCTAGGCTTCCAAAGGCCAATAGTCTTCAACCGAAGCCTTTCTTCCATGATCCATGGGCCTCTTCCTTCAAAATGTGCCAAGTGTCCATCATCACCACCAAACCCTAGCCGTAGGGTGACGTCAAGCCCTCAAAAGGTGACGTTTTGGCACTTTCAAGCAAGTTGTTTGGCATGCAGGGGTTGGGTAAGATCCTCCAAGGTGTCCTCTAGGCTTCCAAAGGCATGTCATCATCATCCAGAGTGTGGGCCCTTGGCATCCAACCTGTGGGCTTCAAACCCCATGGAAGCCCAAGCTAGGCTTGAAAACTGTCCACCAGCTAGGTCCTACAAAGACAAATGGGTACGCCCCCCAAGGATCTCAAGTCAAATGCATCATGATGAGTAAATCAAATCAATAAAAGAGCCATCTAAGCATGTACATCCAAACCACCTCATCAAAATAAACAAGTGCTCAAAGGCCCTATGCAATTTGCCAAGTTTAGGTATGGGAGGGTTGACAAAATGACCTATTGGGTGAATCGTACCTCAAGTTTAGGGGTGTTTCCCGAGGGGAATTCTTTCTAAGTCATGTGGATGAAGTGTCATGGATGGGGGGAAGAATTTTGGGCATGGGGTTCATGACATACAAGGGGCTTTAGTGTCTCATTTATGGGTTCCTTTGTAAAGGGTGTGCTGCACCTTCGTTTTCAATGCAACCTTTTTCCAAGCCCATTTATTGCCTTTTATTCTTTTGAGATGTTTCCAGGTTGAAGCCAAGGTGGGGCTTCTACCTAAGCATGAAAAACTGCGCCCACCTTGACTCTAGCTTGTTCACGTCATGCTTCTCCAAGTTGAAAACATGTGTGGGGCTTCTATCTAAGCATTAAAAATAGTGCCCACACATGCTCCACCTTGGTTGGCATTTTATTAGTTATTTTGCACGGGTCCCATTAGTTTCTTATGAGAGACATTTCATTGTCCTCGGGATCCCCGGGCGAGCATCTAGAAGGTTAATGATTGGATTTTATCTTTTGCCAGCTACAAGCCTCTGGCCTTCAACCCCTTCTTCCCATGAAATGAGGGACAACCCCTTCTTGGGTCAGTACACCCAAAAATCCCAAAAGATAAGGAGATGAGGGGATGAAGTGTGAAAAGTGATAAGTATGGTCAGGAATGGCACGATGAATCGTCAACAGGACCTCCCAGTAGCAAACCTATCCCTAAGGGTGACCCACTTACTAAGGCGCAATGTTAACCATCAAAGTGAAATAGGGCAAAGAGCATAATGTCCAAGCAAACATTACATAATCAAAAGTAGTAATGGGTGCAACAAACTCAAATGCATGAAATATTGAAATGACACTCACCATAATACTTGACTCGTACTTCATGGGGCAAGACCCAATGTCTCCCGGAAGCCAGCCGATGTGGTGGATATCGTCGTGATGAACCTGGAGCTGTGGTGGTGAGGTGAGTCTCTGTCTGTGCAAGTGGACATTGTTGGTCAGGCTATCTCTCAGTACTCCATGTCTACAACCCGAGGGCCTCGCGACATCATCTCCTTAGTTATCCCTAGGAGTTGGGGATAATAGACTTGATCCGAGATCATAGAGTAAGAAAGGGGAAATCTATCCAGCCTATTGGCTATACTAGCTTTGCCTAACCTTAAGTTTCTCCAAGCAAGCATTAATCTTCTCGGAGCTACTTGAACTAGATTGAATTTCTCCATTTTTAGAAGAAAAAAGTCAATTAAAGGGTCATCTTGGGCAGCCCTACCCCATATTTTGTTAGCTTTCGGTGTTACTCTGAAAGTGTTTATAGCATGTTTGGGGGTGCTTCATGAGATTTGGTGTGCATGGTGTATGATCAACCCTTGGATTGTCCATGATGGATTTGCATATTTGAGGTGGCTTACTCAATGGTTGCTTGACCTTTGTTGGATGCTTGCAAGACATTCTTTGTTGGAGTGTTGGAGATCTTCAGACAACTTGGCGACATTCTACATGTTGACCACATGGAGGAGGTTGCTTGCTTGGAGGAGGACCGTTTGACATTCATGGGGAGGGTGTTGATCCCTATACAACATGAGGTAGCTTCGATGCTTGCATGGAGGCATGGAGTTGACTTGGAGTGTTCAAGATGTAAGGAGAAAAGAGCACTTTCCTCTCTTTCTTTGTACTTTATCTCTCTTGTCCTAGAGGCACTAGAGTTTCTTGGAGCTTTTGAAGAATCTTGAATACTAGGGTTAGGGTTAGGGTTTCATCCCTTGGAGACATTGGATGAAGGGTTTCGTGATTAAACCCTAGTTGTGCTTGTGGAAGTGGAGAAGAAGAGGAGACGTCTTGCTAATGAGCCTTGCTAGTGTTGATGCTAGCTTGTGGAGAATCTTTGGTGGATCTAGGGTTTTCTTTGTTTTCCTTAGGGTTTTGGAGAGCTAGAGGATTGTACTAGCCTAGAGGATATGTACATGAACTTCATTTTTATATATATGAAATTTTTAGCTATCTATTTCTTCATGGTTTGGTAATTTCCAGCACTAGTATGTCTTTTTGATTTGACATAAGTTAAGGTTGAAATTATTAAGGGTCTTAACATTAATCTTGAAGAAGATAGCGCAGATTCTCTGCTATAATTTCTGTTGTTATAAAGTGATTTTCAGATCTGATTTATGCATGATAAGATTGCCCTAGAGGGATGAAGCTTGTTGGCACACATTTGGTATCTTTTCTCTTGGGTCGCCTTGTTGATTGGGGTTGTTTAGAGGTGAAATATTGTCCATTGTTGCTGCTGTTTTATCATATTACATAGTATCCCCGAGGCTGAAAATTCATTGGGTTACGAATGGAAAACCTCTGGTGTGAGGTGGAATTTTTAAAGTTGCATTAATTGCTCTAGTTCAAGAATTTCTACATATTTCCCCTTTGCTAGTTGTGAAATTTAGGTCCATGCCAAGAATGATATTTTCCTTCTTAAACTGCTCCCGAGCCAACAATTTTTCCCAATAATCAACCCCATTATCATCAGGACCATAGATATTAATAAAGTAGAAGGATTTGCCCAATTCCAATGAGTCGATTTCTGCTCCGATACCCGAGGCAAAAGTATTTGAGTTAGCTAGTTTGAAGGATCCCTTTCTCTAGCCAGTGATCAAGCCCCCTAATCTTCCTTTTGAGCCTAGGCCTAGGTGATCTCAATCCTTCATAAAAATTTTCAATTCTTCTTGAATTTTGGTGCTTTCTCCCATCATTTCTTGAATGAGGATGACTCCTGGATTATGGAGTTCCAGGAGCCTTTTAAGAGTTAGTTTTTTTGCCGGGCTAGCTAGGCCCTTTATGTTGAAGGACACCACTATCACGAGGAACCCTTCCCAAGGGGACAATTGTCTCTATGGGCCCCATCCACAATATTCTACTTCCCTTGAAGAATTTCTTTTCTTGCCTTACCCTGGGGCCTGGGCAATTAATAGGTTTGATTCCCTTCCTCTCGAGATAGGGTGAGGCTCCCTATTCTTGTTTTGATCTAACCCTCCCTCTATGCCATCTTTAGGAGAAGCCATGGGGGGTTGTCTTGGTCGTAAAGGATATTTGAGGTTGTCGGAGGATCTAGACTTATCATCAGAAATTGACGTCGACTGGTTAGGGCTCATAGTTCCCTTGACAGTTTGATGGGGAATGAGGGTAGGGCTATGATAGCAAATTCCTTCTAGATTTTGACGGGCTAGATTTTCTTTTCTAGACTTCAAGTTACTAACAGGCCCTTCCTTAGATCAAGGGGAAATTTTGGGGATTTGAAAATTTTCTTTTTGCACATAAGACTATTTTTAGAATAAGAATTTTTCAAAGATGGGGGATTTTTAGACATATTAGTAGAAGAGGGTCGCTACAGCTCTAGAAGGAGATTTTGAGGAACAATAGAGTAGTCCACATCAATTATTTCCCGAGGTTGTTCTAGAGAGCCTAGATGCTCCATTATTTGCTTTCCATGTGCTTGCTTGTCACTACCTTGGAATTTTGGGTCTACCCTCTTCTCATCATTTTTGAACTTGACCTCATTGCTTTGAACTGGAGGACTTTGGACTGGATCCTTTCTTACTCGTGTCTTTCTTGTGAGCTTGAGGCTGCATTCACATGTAATGTATTTGTAGGAATGACACCTTGCACATTTGAAGGGGAATCCAACATAATCAATAGGTTGGCTAAAACACATTCCCTCGGCTTCCAACAAGATTTCCTCCGCCAGTCCCTCCCACAAGTCTACCTCAACCAAAATCCTTGCAATCGAGCATTGGCTAGTTTGTTTGTAACTATCATCTATGTCCAAAAGTGAGCTAATTGAATTTCCTTTTTCTCTAAAGATGTCCTCCAACCAAAATTCGAGGGGGAGCCCTAGTAATTTAATCCATACTAGTTGCACATAGGAATTCTTTATACTCGGGTCGAAGAAGGGCTCCAACGACGTATCATCAAGAGTGAGTTTTCCCGTCATCATCACCTGCTAAGAATCTTTTCAGCATCTTCGTTTGTTTAGAAGATGAATGCCAACCTATTGACATATTATAACTTCGAAGAATATTCTAATTATATTTGAGTTATTATCTTATAGATCAAATCCCCTTTTGTGGATTGATCATGTCGGGACTTGTATAAGACCAAATCCCCCTTTGTGGATTGGCCAAACCATATTTATGTAGTGGCAATTGTAAAGTCGTTCCCCAGGGTTTACAAAGTGGTTTTAACCACTCTTGGAAGAAGTCGGCCCTACTAAGTGAAGAGACGCAACCCTAGCGCCTCCTCAACAATTATTTATAAGTGAGGATGGCGCCTCACTTGCACATTCACTCACTCACTCACTCATCCAGTGCGCATCTTTTGAAGGCAGTTGCAGTTGCAAGAGGAAGGAGAAGAGAGGCACATGCTCAGTTCTAGTTTATTCTTGTTGTTTTGGTCTTAATCTTGGCATTGTATTGGCAATCTATTATTGAGGAAGTTTTGCTGGGTTTTCTCCCCCATGAGGGTTTCCTAGGATAAAATGCTGCGTACTTTGTGATTGTGTTTCTTTCAGTGATCCTCTTTATGTTGTTGTTTTAGAAATGCATTGAATGCTCATGTAATTTGGAAATAACCTAATAACAACATTAAAACTTAACATGGTATTAGAGCTTGACTGAATAGAGCACCTTTCATTGGGTATCTAAAAACGTCACTGTTGTCGTACAAGGAAATTAGGCCTTTTTACTGAAGAGGAATTTCTGACCAAAACCTATCTAGGGAAGTGCAGCCTACCCTAGCACATCTTTTGGCAGTTTGAGCACACCTTTTTAGTGGCCAGATTCTCCGAAAAGTCAAACCCTAGTTTTGACTGGTACTAGAAAACCAAAAAACCAGGAAACCAGAACTAGTACCAGAAGTACCAGTCCAGATTTGCGTAGGTCAAGTTTCAAGGGGTAAAACTTGGAATTTTTGGAAACAATCAGCTCCAACCAACTCGCCTTAGCACAACGCATCTCCTGGTAAGTTCAAATTCATTTTTTGAGCACTTTCATTTTCTGATCATTTTCCTAGCTCCAGGTCAAGATGTCTACAAGCACCAAGCTTGTTTGCAAGTTAGAAGGTGTGGAAAATTTCCGTGGTTGAAAGTACAAAATTAGACTCATTCTTGAAGAGAATGACCTTTGCAAAATTCATAAAAGAAAATGTACCCGAACTCGAAGAAGAAACAACCAAATTGAAGTACAAGAAGGATATGATTAGGGCCAAAAGAATAATTGCAGATTCCATTAAAGACCACTTGATCCCTCAATTGTCTTCTAAGAATACTCCAAAAGAGATGTTTGATGCCCTAACCAAAATGTATGAAGGAAAGAACATCAACCGAAAGATGAACTTGAGAACCCAACTCAAGAATACAAAGATGCAGAAAGGAGAAACAGTTCAAGATTATTTCTCTAGGGTTACTCAATTCAAGGAACAATTATAAGCAATTGGAGACAACTTGGATGAAGATGAATTCGTCATGACAACTCTTAATGGTCTCACAAGACCTTGAGATGCCTTCATCCAAACTATCTGTGCAAGAAAAGAGAAACTCCACTTTGACAGTCTATGGGAAGAATGTGTTCAAGAAGAAGCAAGAGTAGCCAATCGAGAAGCCGTACTATTAAGGGATGAAGATCAAGCCCTAGCTGCTCATGCTAAAGGAGGAAAGAAAAGGTCTCATTTCCAAAAGGAGACCAATTTTCATAAAGAATCTCATCCTCCAAAGAGATTCTAGAAATATCATAAGGGTCAAAGAAAGGGAAAAGACTTCTCCTCTTATCAAAGCTATCATTGTGATAAGATGGGACACATTGCTAAGAGATGTCCTGCTAGAAAGGAAGAATACAAGAAGAGAAATAACAAAAGACATCATGCCCACGTAGCTGAAGATGATGAGCCACCCAAGAAGTTGACTAAAGAAGAAATTGAAGATTATGTTTTGTTTTCCGCCCTCTCAGGATCTGAGACACCTGGAGAGGATATTTGGCTCATAGATAGGGGTGCCTCTAAGCACATGACATGACAAAAATACATTCTCTCTAGCCTTACAGAAAAGGACTTCCCCAGAAAGTTTCACTTGGAGATGATTATCAGTACCCTATCAAAGGAATGGGAGAATCCACCTACAAACTGGATTCAGGAACTCTGATGAGAATGAAGGATGTACTCTATGTGCCAGGTTTGACAAAGAAATTACTTTCTATCTCAGCCCTAGATAACAAAGGTTTCAGGGTTGCATTCATAGATGGCGAGGTTCTTATGTGGCCTAAAGGAAAAACTATAGAAGATGCAGTTGTTATTGGAATAAAAGAAGGAGGTTTGTACAAGTTAAAAGGTCACTCAGATGTAGCCTTAACTCACTCTACTGAAATTCCTTGGGAACTTTGGCATAGAAGACTAGCTCACATCAACTACAAAGCCTTACCATATGTAAGTAAGGTAGTTACAGGTTTACCAGAATTTAAGGTTGATCATGAAGGTGTAAGCAAGGGATGTGCACAAGAAAAGAACATAAATAATCCTTTCCCAAAGACCGACAGTAAAGCAGAAGGAATCTTGGAACTCATCCACTTAGATGTATGCGGTCCAATGCCATCAACCTCTCTAAGCGGGTATGTATACTATGTATCATTTATTGATGATTACTCTCATAAGACTTGGGTTTGTTTCTTGAAATCAAAAGATGAAGTGCTCGGAAAGTTCAAGGAATTCAAAACCTTGGTAGAAAACCTCTTCGAAAGAAAGATCAAGATACTCAGGTCAGATAATGGAGGAGAGTACACCTCAAATGAATTTGGAAGCTTTTGCAGAGATGTCGGGATTAAGAGGGTGCTGACCACTCCCTATAATCCTCAATAAAATGGTGTAGCAGAAAGAAAGAATAAAACAATTATGGAAGCAGTAAAGACTATGATTCACGATCAAGATCTTCCAATGCACTTATGGGTTGAAGCAGCAAGAACAACAATTTATGTCCAAAACAGATTATCCCATAGTGCACTTGGATTCAAAACCCTCGAAGAAATGTTCTCCGGAAAGAAGCTAGAAGTAAGCCATCTCAAAATATTTGGTTGTCCAGTGTTTGTACACATTCCAAAAGAAAAGAGAACTAAGTTGGATTCCTCAGGAAAGAAGGGAATATTTGTTGGATACTGTGAGGTCTCTAAGGCCTTCAGAATTTACATACTAGGTTACCATCATATTGAGATCAACAGAGATGTAACCTTTGACGAAGATGCAACACTCAAGAGATCAAGGAAATGCCATCTTGAAGAAGTATATGAAGAAGAACCTGTAGCTCCTAGAGTTGCAGAACCCATAAAGGAAGTTACAGTTACCCCTGATGATGAGATTCCGAAAGATCGTGATATGATAGAATTTCAAGAACCTCCTTGTATGACGATCTTTCACAAGAGAAAGCCAGCTTGGGCGAGAGAACTTATTCAAGATGCAGAGAAATATGGTGCCCCAGAAGGAACCATGAGACAAAGCAAGCAACCTAAGCCATTCTCCAGCTATATGGCCTTGATGTGTGATCTCATAGAGAAGGAGGAACCTACTTGCTTTAAAGAAGCCATTCGGAAGAAAGAATGGGTGGATGCCATGACAGAAGAATACCAGTCCATTATAAAGAATGATGTTTGGGAAGTAGTTCCCAAACCAAAGAACAAAGATGTGGTATCTTCCAAACGGATATACAAGATAAAACACACAGCAGTCGAAAGTATTGAAAAACATAAAGCAAGATTTGTGGTTCGTGGTTTTTCTCAAAAGGAAGGTATTGATTATGAAGAGACATTTGCTCCTGTAGCTAGATACACTTCCATCAGAACCATCATAGCTCTTGTAGCCAAAACGAAGTGGAAGTTACACCAGATGGATGTGAAAACAACCTTCTTAAATGGTGTTATTGAAGAAGAAGTGTATATAGAACAACCACAAGGGTTTGAAGTTGAAGATAGAAAGATTTATGTCTGTAGGTTGAAGAAAGCTCTGTACGGGCTGAAGCAAGCTCCTAGAGCTTGGTATGGCAGAATTGATAGTTTCCTTACAAGCTTAGGCTTTACCAAGAGTAAAGTTGATTCTAACCTTTACTTCAAGGCTATGAATGACGAGCCAGTGATATTGCTACTGTATGTGGATGACTTATTCTTAACAAGAGAAGAAAATCTCATCACAGAGTGTAAGAAGAAACTCTCTGCAGAGTTTGAGATGAAAGACCTAGGCCCGATGCATTATTTCTTAGGTCTTGAAGTTTGGCAGAGTCCAAAGAAGATCTTCCTTAACTAAGGGAAGTATGCAGTTGAAATACTTAAGAGATTTGACATGTTAGAATGTAAATCCATGAACACACCCATGGAAACAAATTTGAAGCTCCTGGTTGACACTTCGTCAGAGTTGATTGATGCTACTCTATACAGACAAATTATTGGTTCGTTGATGTATCTGACGAATACCAAGCTAGATATATGCTTTGCTGTGAACACCTTGAGTCAATATCTGGTAGAGCCCAGACATGTTCGCCTTGTAGCTGCAAAGCATGTGATGAGATACTTTAAGGGTACGTTGGTTTATGGACTTTGTTATACTGTAGATCATGACTTCAGACTGTATGGTTATACTAATTCAGATTGGGTTGGAAGTGCTTTTGATAGAAAGAGCACTTCAGGATGTTGTTTCAGTTTGGGGTCAGCCATGACTTCATGGCAAAGCAGGAAGCAATCCAGTATTGCTCTCAGCACGGCAGAAGCGGAATACATTGCAGCATGTTCCACCAGTTGTGAAGCCATATGGCTTCGGAAGTTGTTGACAAGTCTGTTTGATCTGGAGATGGAAGCCACCGTGATCCTATGTGATAACCAAAGTTGTATAAAGATGATGGAGAACCCAGTGTTCCATGATAAGTCGAAGCACATAGAGATCCGGTATCACTACATTTGTGATATGGTGCAGAGGGTAGCTATAAAGCTCCAATATGTTGGCACAAATGAGTTGACCAAGCCTCTGTCTCGTGTGAAGTTTGAGTACTTCCGAGACAAGCTTGGTGTTGTCCAAAAGGACCTGCCTCGAAAGGGGGAGTGATGCTAATGATACTATAGTATCCTGACCAACAACAGGTAGCTCCATTAGGATTTTATATCCTAGGGGATTGATCATCCCTGGGAAGATCCCGAAGGTCTGGTAAGGACGGTCTGTCAGAGTACCTGTGCATGTATATGCCAGATGTGGTCAGTAGTGGTAGCTTCGTTAGGATTTTATATACTAGGGAATCTTATGATTCCTGGGAAGATCCCGAAGGTTCGGTAAGGACGGTCTGTCAGAGTACCACGTGGTAGCTTGTTAGGATTTTATATCCTAGGAAATCTTATGATTCCTCGGCATATCTTGAAGGTCCGATAAGGACGGTCTGTCAGAGTACCATAAAATGTTGTTGTTGCACCTGCCTCATTCTGTTGCCATATGATGATGATGTTGTTGTCTCAGCCTCGTGCTGATGATGTTTTTGTTTTAGCCTCGTGCTGTTGATGATGGTGTACCTGCCTCGGCTTGGTGATATTGTTGTTCTAGCTTTATGCTAATTGATGTTGATGTTTCAGCTTCATACCGATGATGATGATGATGATGCTACTCCAGCTCCATGCTGTGATTGATGATGATATTGATGATGAGAAAAACCTCCGATGATTTGTAGATGTGCCAGTCAGTGTTCCAGATGCTGATCATGATGCTGCCCTCTCTCTCTCCTAATGATATTGTGTCAGTAGAATACCCTTCTCGTTAAGGGGGAGTGTTGAAATGTTGTAACTTTGAAGAATATTCTAATTATATTTGAGTTATTATCTTATAGATCAAATCCCCTTTTGTGGATTGGTCAAACCATATTTATGTAGTGGCAATTGTAAAGTCGGGCCCTAGGGTTTACAAAGTGATTTTAACCACTCTTGGAAGAAGTTGGCCCTACTAAGTGAACAGACACAACCCTAGCTCCTCCTCTGTTAATGTTTATGCCATTATTATAGTTCTTTGCATTTCATTAGATAAGAGCATAATAAGAACACGATCACTGAGAAATACACATTCACAAGAGACACAACATTTATCCTGGGAAACCCTCTAGGGGAAGAAAACCCAGCAAAAACTTCCTTATCATAAATAGCTTATACAATGTTCAAGAGATAACTCAAACCAATACAGAAAG